>OY744547.1:4852987-4870487 GCA_963556195.1 Sepiola atlantica
GAATATATAAGAATATATAATATATATATATATTAATATATATATATTAATATATATATAATATATATATATTAATATTTAAGAATATATATATATATAGATATATATAGATATATATATTAATATTTCATTCTAACAGGACATTACAATTAACTAAATAATTTTTTTTAAATAAATTCAAAAGAAATAGCCTTTTTTAATTCTATTTAATGGCTATTAATGTAAAATAAGTATATATAAACCATTTTTTTTTTTTTTTGCAAAATTGCACTGATGAGGTACAATACGTCACATCGTCAGTTTTCATATGTTTATTTATTTATTTATCTTTTTGTTGTTTTATAAAATGAAAAAATGTGATCACACTAAACGGACTTTGTTTGGATGTGTTTGTGTGGGGGGTAGGGGGTAAACTTTATCGTCAATAACAGGCGATAACATTAAAAGTAGACACAGCCAAAACGCGAGCCATTTCGTTTCGTTTCGTTTTTTTTTTTTCGTTTTTTCTTTTTTTTTTAATTATTCGCGAAATTCCTTGAAATGATATTAATTACACAGATTTCGAAATGATAATTACAGATGAACGTGTTTCGGAGATTAAAAAGAGGTGCTGCTTCCGGATGATCAAAAAAAAAAAACGCATTCATGCAAGATGCTGACACGGTGTATCTCATGTGTGACGATGGAGAACAATTATAATGACAATATTCCTCACCCCCCAAAATATCACTTTTTTTTTTCTTTCTTTTTTTTTTCTTTTTTAAAAGTTACACTGTCTAAAGGAATTGCTTTGCAAAGGTGCGTTTACATGGGGAACAGAAATTATTGTTTTTTTTTGGGGGGGGGGGTGTTTTGATTACAGGGATTTAATTGTAATTAATTGCTTTTTTAATGTTTATTTTCTATCTTCTGTGATTGTTCTTTCTGTTCGCAATTTCAATCGGGGATGGACACGGCGGAGTCTGTCCGTTTCTTGGTCATTGCGTAACTCAGTCTGTGCGGGTGGATATGAACGCGGTTTTAAACAGACAGGTGCGTCAGGGAACTTTGTTAGGTTTTTTGTTTATTTATTTCCCCTTCAAACAATAGAAACGTCTGATAAGCAGTAGACAGCGAAACACGTGTCCGTGGATAATATATATATATACATATATAAATATGTGTGTGTGTGTGTGTGTGCGCGTGTTTGTGTATGTGTGTGTGTGTTTTGTGAGAGAGAGAGAGTGTATGTGTTCTTTAGTGTGTGTGTGTGTGTATACACACGAGTATATGCTTATTCACTCGTTCTTTCACCCGCAGTTAGCTGAAACAGTAAGAGTCCGAGTCTCATACATGCTTTTTTCGAAATTGAATACACTTGAACGATATGTATAATCTATAAACATGCACGCATCTCACTTTGAAAAAAAACTATTAATTCATCTATCCTATAACAAACACACGCACCCACACAAACATATGTATATATATGTGTGTGTCTGTATATATATTACTATTTCATGTATCAACATTAAACGTTATGAGGAGATATAATATACTGTGTATCGATTTTCAGTATTCACTTCAACAGTGCTCAATACGTGAGTAGAGCTAGGTAGTAAGTTATGAAAATATATTTACATAAACATATTTTCATAACTTACTATGTATATATATATAAATATATATATATATATATATATATATATATATATATATATATATATAGATAGATAGATAGATAGATAGATAGATAGATATAAATATATGTATTTATATAAATATATATATATATAGAGAGAGAGAGAAAGAGAGAGAGGGGGGGAGAGAGAGAAGTAAAGAAAGTTATTTCAGTTTATAGTTTGGTTAGTTTGTCGGTAACTTGATGGCTATTCATTATTTATACAAATATAAACGCGAACACACGTATGCATACAAACATATGCACATCAACACCTGAACACACACCTGTTGTTTCGGGATTCCTTCTTTTCTCTGTTATAAATATATATATATATATATATATATATATATATATATATATATTATATATCTATCTTTATATCTCTCTCTATATATATCTCTATATCTATATATATATATATATATATATATATGTGTGTGTGTGTGCGTATATGTGTGTGTGTGCGTATATATGTATTATATGTGTGTATATGTGTTAGATTGGAAATATGTTTCTAATACAACTTATAATTTGAGTTATGTTCATGTTTACTTTATTCGATTTTACTTCTTTGGTTTTGGGGTTAGGGTTAGGGTTAGGGTTAGGTTTAGTGTTATGGTTAGGGTTAGGGTTAGTGTTAGGGTTAGGGTTAGTGTTAGGGTTAGGGTTAGGGTTTTGCGAAAGTTTTTTGATTTCTTATTTAACTTTTTCTTCTCTTTTTTTTATTTTACCAAAGTATTTTTGAAATTTTTTCGGTAATGTTAGTTTTGTTTCATCATATATATTACTATTGTTGTATATTATACGTTCTTTCAGTTTTTATTATACTTCTATGATTCTTATTATTATTTTATGATATTTCTCATGTCTTATGGTATGAATGTTTGATATGTTAGTAAATTTTATTTCTGTTATGTATTTCTTGTTTCTTACTTCTTTCTATTTTTTTCTATTTTGTATCATGACTTTTTATGATGCATTTAATTTCGATCAGTTTAAGTTAAGTATACTTTAATATTTTAAGTTAAGTATTCTGTAATATTTTAAGTTAAGTATTCTTCAATATTTTAAGTATACTTTAATATTTTAAGTTAAGTATTCTGTAATATTTTAAGTTAAGTATTCTGTAATATTTTAAGTTAAGTATTCTGTAATATTTTAAGTTAAGTATTCTGTAATATTTTAAGTTAAGTATTCTGTAATATTTTAAGTTAAGTATTCTGTAATATTTTAAGTTAAGTATTCTGTAATATTTTAAGTTAAGTATTCTTCAATATTTTAAGTTAAGTATACTTTAATATTTTAAGTTAAGTATTCTTCAATATTTTAAGTATGCTTTAATATTTTAAGTTAAGTATTCTTCAATATTTTAAGTATGCTTTAATATTTTCTACATTATTTTTATCTGTTAGGGTTAGGGTTAGGGTTACGTTATTTTCATCTGTTTTTGGGTTAGGGTTAGGGTAATGGTTACGTTATTTTTATGTGTTTTGTGCAATCATAAAATGAAGTAGTCATAAATTATATGATTTTCCGTTTTCTGTGATAAATATATTAAATCCTTGTTTAATTTCTTGATTTGGAAAGGTCAGTGTTAGGGTTAGGGTTAGGGTTAGGGTTAGTTCTTATTACAATGTAGTTTTATGTATTAATAACGCTCATAAGAATGGTAATACTGCTGATCACTACAAAACTGCAATCATATTTCTATCATAGATCTCATATGTCATGATATCCTCAGACATATATCGTACGAACAAATAAAAATGAAAATAGGAAAACAAAAACAAAGTGATATGTTTACTGTCCGATTCAAATGAACGCAATGCAGTTACTTCGCTTTGTTTAAACAATTAACCAAATGCAGTACTAAATATTTACGAAGATTGATAGCGAATTATTAGCCATTAACAACTGAACTTTATTTTAAACGCAGCTTAACGTAAAATAACTTTTAAAGTATTTAAGTAGTTCTAATGTTTTAAGAAATACAACCATAAAAACGTGTCCTAAAAGTCAAATCAAAGAAATTATATGCACACACACACAAGTATCGATTCGACAAATTTCAAAACAATAATATATTATCCTTTTACTTACTTAGTAAGGGATGTCTTTATTAATAAAAAGAAGTTAACCTCCGTATAAAATCTAACCAAACATTAATTCGATAAAACATTGTTTAACAATAATCCTAAACATTAATTCGATAAAACATTGTTTAGCAGTAATCCTAAACATTAATTTGATAAAACATTTTTTAACAGTAATCCTAAACATTAAATATAAATAATATTTTCATAAAGATATATAGTTTTATTTTAAGAATATTTCTTTTTTTAAAATACAATCTGGAAGAAAAAAATCCACTCACATCAATTTAAAATATTTCTACAAACATATTGGATGACATTCATTTTCTTAAAAGTATAAAGAAACGCATGTTTACCGTTCACGATGAAACAGAATTAGAACTGCGAAAAGATTTCCTAAAGAATATATCGAAATCAATTATCTCCGTGAATGTAGATTCGATTAATTATCTTTTTTTTTTCGAAAACTTGTCCTTTTCTCCCCCCCAAAAAAACTGAATTACAACTGGGAATAAAAATTCTAACTTTTAATGTAAACAAACCGTCTTACGACGCACACGCCGATTGGAAATATTTCATAATAATCGATCACTTCTCCTATGTTTATAAACACGTGTTTACTCTTTTAAAAGACGTACAACTCAGTAGAAATATTTCGAAAAATACATTGAAAACAAAAATTCGGAATATTTTCCAAGAGAATGATGGAAACAATGTTCCCAAACGCAGATAATTAAAAAGTGATTCCTGAAAACCAACTTACGATCTTATCTTTTATTAAAATAATTCGTCCATCAATTTAAGTATACAAAAGCGTTATCGTGTATACTACCATACACACACACACACACACATATATATATATATATATATATATATATATATATATATATATATATATATATATATATGTGTATATATATATATATATACACTAATGTTTGTATAAATAAAAATGTATAAAGAACAGCTCTACTTGTTATTGAGCACTTTTTATAAACACTAGAATTTCAACGGATTTACATCTACAGAAACTAATATAATACATATATATGTATACATATATATATATATATGTATATGGTAAGTCAATGAAAATTGATAAGACCTGCAAATGGAAGCAAATCGATATCTTCAGTTGTTCAAAACAAGGAGCAGTTTAGTTAATAAAAAACATTTATTTTTCTTCTCTTTCATTCCTTAAACCAGGCTTTTCAAAGATTAAAATCTTATCATCAGAGGAAAAATTATGATTGATAAGTTGACAGGATAGGACTGTCAAAGTTTCAAATTTGAAAGAGTTTTTTTTTTAAATTTAAAGTTCAAACGGGCATGTATATATATATATATATATATATATATATATATATATATATATATATATATATATATATATATATATATATATATAGTAACTGAACCACTAACCAGTCAGCATCTGACGATTGCCTTTGAGGGGAGTAATATCACGCAATGTTGGACGTGTAATTAAGTTTAAACTTTAAAAACTTATTTATATATATATAAGTACCTAGATATTAGAAAAGTGACATTCCATCAGTAAGCCGTTTCTCTGTTTTTATATTACGTCTAAGCAAACTTGGTAGGGGACTTGTGTAGTGAGAGAAGTTTTTCTATGATTTTGAGTTTCATTTATTTTTATATAAGTAAATATACACTTTATATATATATATATATATATATATATATATATATATATATATATATATATATATAACGCTATCTTATTAAATAGAAAGCAGTATAAACGACAAGTATATATAGATATGTATGTATATTTTTAGGATCATATGTAATTATTAATCTCTCTCTCTCTCTCACCCTCTCTCTCTCTCTCTATATCTCTCTCTCTCTCTCTCTATATATATATATATATATATATATATATATATATATATTTATATATATATATATATATATATGATTGTATGTGCGCCTCAAAAAAAAAAAACGTATATCAGAACGAAGTATCCCTTCTTGTGTGTCCGCCGATATTGGTAAGAGGCGGAGGCGGGGTGAGCGGAGCGATGGACGGATCTGTGACGTTCGATGAGGTGTTAGCGTGCAAGCGAAGTGGCAACAGCCATCGACTAACTCGTGCCACGGGAGCTGTCATCATATTTGAAGAATTCGACTCGGAATCTCCTTAACTTTGTTGCGCATTCAAAGAATCGGCTGCTACGCTCCCTGCCACCATTACTCTGGGAATAGCGATGCTGCTGATACTGCTTCATCACGGCTGCTGCTCTCGGTACCGCCCCCCCCCCTCTTCCTCATCCCGCCGCCTCCTATTTTCGGATTGTTGTCGCCGTCGTCGTTGTTGTTGTTGTTGTTGTTGATGATGATGATGATGATGATGATGATGATGATGATGATGATGATGATGATGTGGGCACTGCTACCGCCGCCACCGCCGCCACCGCCGCCACCGCCGCCACCGCCGCCACCGCCGCTGCTACAGATTTTCGCAGGTTTTCTCAAAATATGGTTGGAACCAGCTGAACTTCCCCACTCTCTAATTCTATCTGTGTGTGTGTGTGTGTGCGTCTCTCTCCCCCCCCCTCTCTCTCTCTCTCTCTCTCTCTCTCTCTCTATACATATATATATATATATATATATATATATATATATATATATATATATATCTTTCTCTCTCTGTATCTATCTATCTCTTTCTCTCTATATATATCTCTTTTCCTTTATCTGTCTCTTTCTGTTCTACCATTCTACCCGTCTCTCTCTCTCTCTCTCTCCATATATATATATATATATATATATATATATATATATATATATATATATATATATATGTATATATATATATATATATATATATATGTATAAAGAAATAAAACAGACTTCAATTCAGTTTGTAATAGCATAATATATTTATTAAACATGATACTAGACAGTAATATTTTGATTAAACATTGATTACAGGTTATATATATATATATATATATATATATATATATATATATATATATATATATATCACAATCACTATCAGGGTTTGTTGACCACTCCTTGAGGAGGAACCCCTACCTGGTTTCCGTTCACCTTATTGGTGGCCATGATTTAGGGGTTTGTTTTGCCATAGTCGCCACGTATATATATATAAATATATATATATATATATATATATATATATATATATATATATATATATATATATATATATATAAATATATGTGCATATATAGAAAAAGAGAAAGAGAGAGATATTTATTCTTACTTTCTAAATTTCATTCTATCTAATTTTTGGGGTGGGGCCCAAGATAATCTCAGCATTGATTGGATGGGAGGAGGCTTAAGTAAAGGTATAATCTCGATGAATTTCTGTTTTACAGACCCTTAAGACACACCCATAGTTTTCCCTGAATAAATGAGAAATGCTCTGCATCCTTGCTCCACCCCTGAACCCCTATTCTTCCTGTTTCCAAATCACAAATAGTAAAAAAGGGTCACATCTCCTACACAAGTATAGCAAGAGCGAACGAAGACCGAACGATAAAGTTGTATACGTTTTGGTCAAAATTAAATGTACTTATCCAAGTCATCTTAGCAATAAAGCTACGACGAAATATATAAGTGTATACGGGTCTATCTACAACATGTTATTGGAACTTCGTGAAAAAACAAACAGAATCAAAAAACTTTTATAGACAGTTTTTTTTTATTATCTCCCTACCCACAGAGGTAAGATGTGACATAAAGTCAGAAAGTAGGATTGAAAAGCCAGTGCTCTAGAGGAAGAAAAGCACTCTGGCCTATAAAATATGCCTGGACAGTCCCGTCGGCATTCCCCGGTAGGGGCGCCTCGTGCGATTTGCAATAAACTAACCTCTTCTTAAAGGGTAGGAAGGCAAAGCCTTGGAAGGTGGGCCTCCTAGAACAGCACAGGTCAACCCCTAAGACCGGCGGAATCAATGTCCGGAGGTCAAGGTCTATGGGGTGTAGCACACATCGCAACAGATACTACACTTTGATCTCAACCAAAAAGCCTAGACTCTTAGTATTTATCTACCTCCCACAGCGAAACACACACACACACATACACACACACACACACATACACATATATATAGTAATATGTTAAGAAGGCAATGCAGAGTGCCGGATACGTTGTAAGCTGGAAAGAACAAAATTAACAAATCGAAGTGGGAGGACTTACTATTTATTTAAGATCTTACATAACAAGTGTGGTATGGGCTGTTTGTGTGTTGTCCAGATGATGATTAAAAATTTAATATTTCGTAAAAATCTTCTCTTTATCAAAAATAATAAACACCAAAGGAAAAATCCATCTGTGTAGAGAATTCACCAAAATGGATGCATTCTGTCTCTTTTTCTCCCAAGTACTTTCGGACCCATCTGGGTCCATCTTCGGGGGAATGAGGTTAATCAGGTATAATTCCAACAACAACAACAACAACAACAACAATAATAATAATAATAATAATAATAATAATAATAATAATAATAATAATAATAATAATAAATCCAATTCTCCACTTAACACAATTATTAAACTATTTTATCGTAACCAGTTCCATCAGAATTATAAAATAAATGAACAAGTTCTAAGAAATATTATTAATAAGAACGTATTCCATACTGACCCAAATAAAAAAGTAAAACTGATCATTTTCTACAATAAAGTAAAAACCACTAACCTTATTATCACAAATAATTCTTCCCCCTCGATTAGGGTCTTGGATAAGACAAACCTTGTTCATGAGTTTAAATGTCCTTTGGGAGACTGTGTCTCCGACAACCAAGAAAAAAAACATATACATAGGTTTGACTACCACGACTTTGTCGAGGAGGTAGACGATGCATTTGTCTGACACAAGCGCCATAACCCAACACTTAACTAACAACCACTCCTGCCCCTGATCGGAATTCAGAAAACTCTTAGTAGAACATACAAACATTTTAGAAATTAATACTAACAAACAAATATTCCATATATTAGAAGTCCTATATATAAAAACCAAATAAACCCTAATTAATAGAATTTACTTTAATATCAGTAATAATATTCTAAAATGTCTATAGCTCCAAATATAGTTTCGTACTTAGTACATAATTCCCGCCAAAAACCTTCTATAAATACTAACACATGGTCTAGACCTGATTAACCTCATTCTCCCGAAGATTGACCCAGATGGGAGAAAATCCAAACTATGGCAAATTCATCGGCCAATTCCCCTCCGAAACTAAGATCCTGATTCGGACTATTGAAAGGATCTACCAAAGGATATCTAGACATGGGTTGTCTCCTATATTCAACAATACTTGCCTGCAAGAGAAGATTCTGCCTATATATATATATATATATATATATATATATATATATATATATATATATATATATATATATATAATCATCTACTGACAGATGTTTTGTGTCTAGAGGAACAAGTGCTAACAAGTTAGAATCGGGATTCAACCATCTAATTTAAAATCAGCGCTTTTAACCATTCGACCATGAGTCACAAGCATAGAATAAGCGAAAGCTCAATGTTTACATAAACACTGTCAACTACACCAGAGTGCTTTATTTTTTACCCGAAAAGCTTTGCTTTTTCGCTAATGGCGATTTATTTTTCTACAGTGCATACCCATAAAAGGGAGATATATATATATATATATATATATATATATATATATATATATATATATATATATCATAATTTTGGTTATTTAGACTACATTTCTCATCTTGAGTCTTATCATCACACCGTTTCGACCGCTGTAATCTCCGGCCTTCTTCAGGTGTATCTCTTCGAACTCGGGAATATTTCTGTCGAACTCGGGAATCTGGACGGAATTTCGAACGGAACCCTTTTTTTAATCCACGGGAGTAGCATGCTATTGTTCCGTCGGCCGTGACTAGGAGAATTCTTCAGTGATTCGCAATTCTTCGTATCGCCCGCATCGACGATTAAAACGTTGTGATGATAACACTGAAGATGAGAAATGTAGTCCGAAGAACCAATATTATGCAAATTATAATCCTCATCTAAAAAATTCAGAAAGATAGATAGATAGATAGATAGATAGATAGATAGATAGATAGATAGATAGATAGATAGATAGATTGTGTGATATAAAATAAATTCAAAGATAAAACATAAAAAATTGAAACGAGAGGAAAAAGTTATTCAAGATATGAATTAATAAAATTACACATTTCATCACAACGAGTCAATTTTCGCAATAAATTATTTGTTCAAAAATAAAATTCCTAACATTCCATATATATTTTTTTTGTTTCGTAAGTAAAATAAAATAGTTATTGTTGCATTAACTATTGTTATTTAACTAATTCACTGAAAAGTTTCGGAACAGTAAATAAAATTATATTAAGCAGATATTTAATGCGTACATTTATTATATTTTTTAACCAAAAATACCTAGGGAAGTACCCGGGTGTGGAATCACTTCACTCTGAGTGATGGATCCGTAGATCTTGTTAGATCATCCATCTATGAGACGGAGAATTTGACATTAAATCTGAGTTCTACATGGTCCCTCATTTATCTTGCTTCGGTTTGTAATTGAACTCACGGTCATTAGAATCACTTTGAACTCACTGTCACTGAACTCACTTTGAATTCACTGTCACTGAACTCTCATTGAACTCATTGTCAGTGAACTCTCATTGAACTCACTGTCAGTTAACTCAGTTTGAACGTACTGTCACTGAACTCAGTTTGAACGTACTGTCACTGAACTCACTGTCACTGAACTCACTGTCACTGAACTCACTTTGAACTCACTGTCACTGAACTCTCATTGAACTAACTGTCACTGAACTCACTGAATTACTGAACTCACTGAGCTCACTGAACTCACTGTCACTGAACACACTGAACTCACTGTCACTGAACTCACTGAACTCACTGTCACTGAACCTACTGAACTCACTGTCACTGAACCTATTGAACTCACTGTCACTGAACTCTCATCGAACTCACTGTCACTGAACTCTCATTGAACTCATTGTCACTGAACTCTCATCGAACTCACTGTCACTGAACTCACTTTGAACTCACTGTCACTGAACTCTCATCGAACTCACTGTTACTGAACTCACTTTGAACTCACTGTCACTGAACTCTCATCGAACTCACTGTCACTGAACTCACTTTGAACTCACTGTCACTGAACTCTCATCGAACTCACTGTCACTGAACTCTCATCGAACTCACTGTCACTGAACTCACTTTGAACTCACTGTCACTGAACTCTCATCGAACTCACTGTCACTGAACTCTCATTGAACTCATTGTCACTGAACTCTCATCGAACTCACTGTCACTGAACTCACTTTGAACTCACTGTCACTGAACTCTCATTGAACTCATTGTCACTGAACTCTCATTGAACTCACTGTCACTGAACTCACTGAACTCACTGTCACTGAACTCTCATTGAACTCACTGTCACTGAACTCTCATTGAACTCACTGTCACTGAACTCTCATTGAACTCATTGTCACTGAACTCTCATCGAACTCAGTGTCACTGGACTCACTGAACTCACTGTTACTGAACTCACTGAACTCACAGTCACTGAACTCTCATTGAACTCTTCTCACTGAACTCATATTGAACTAACTGTCACTGAACTCACTGAACCAACTGTCACTGAACTCTCATTAAACTCACTGTCACTGAACTTAGTTTGAACTCACTGTCACTGAACTCACTGTCACTCAACTCACTGTCACTGAACTCACTTTGAACGTACTGTCACTGAACTCACTGTCACTGAACTCAGTTTGAACTCACTGTCACTGAACTCACTTTTAACTCACTGTCACTGAACTCACTGTCACTGAACTCTCACTTAACTCACTGTCACTGAACTCAGTTGGAACTCACTGTCACTGAACTCACTGTCACTGAACTCACTTTGAACTCACTGTCACTGAACTCACTTTGAACTCACTGTCACTGAATTCACTTTGAACTCACTGTCACTGAACTCACTGTCACTGAACTCACTGTCACTGAACTCAGTTTGAACTCACTGTCACTTAACTCATTGTCACTGAACTCACTGTCACTGAACTCAGTTTGAATTCACTGTCACTGAACTCACTTTAAACTCACTGTCACTGAACTCAGGCTTTTTAGGAGAGGGTTCTAGCGTCGGCATAAAAAATACCTGATGTATGCAGAGTTGAATAGTTTTGATGGGAATCCGAGTAAGAGGGCTCAATGTACTTGTTCACAGAGCAGGAATTAATTTAAAGGAAATAAACAAAACACACGTCAGGGCTGTCTGCATTATAAATTATTTCGACCTAGATGGGTCTCATCGCACGCGTACACAGCCACATTGCGTAAGCATGAAACATCGATGTCTGTAGGTAATAAAAAATTAATATTTATTTATAAATATTAGTATATAAAGTATATAAAATAATAAATATTAATAAGCTGAACAATTATACAATAAATTTAAATAAATTATGATTGGAATAATTAATATTAATATCCAATTAGCTTATCTAAACTCATTTTCTGCGAGTCTGCGACCAATTCTCTGCGGCATTTCATCAACAGTTGTGTCCATCTCGCCTTTTCGACCACTCGGTCATATTTTTTATCTTTTGATAATGAGAGGTTCCACTCTCGAAAATTAAAGTTCACTTTTTCTGGACCTTTTTAAATGGCTTGACAGTAAACTTTTTTCTATTTACTGCTCTGCTATTTAAGCCGTAAACAGTGAAATATTAATAAATTGATTTGAAATTCCATTCATATTTTCTCTTCTCAATTATTTTTGTTCATCTGTTCCACCTTCCGGTACCTATATCCCATTGCTCCTGCCTCAGATTACTAACTTACATATATATATATATATATATATATATATATATATATATATATATATATATATATATATATATATAGTCTAAAGAAGCTTTGAGTCATTAAAAAAAATATGAAAATATGTAAAATGCAGTTTTAATTCCCAGACAAACAAACTAAATTCAAGATATTGCAGACTTAACATTCGTTGGAAAATTAATAAATGAAAAAATATAAGTAAAAAAAAAAAAAAAAGGATGGGGGGGTTAATTATCTGAGAGTGAAACAAAAACAGGAGACCTTAAGCGTCTAATATTAACACGGGGATCATCAGCTGTTTACCATGTAACTGTTTCGGAGATTTAAAAACAGGACAGTTATAAGATTCATGGCTCTCCAATGGTACTGATTATACGACCATTTCCCCAATAATCAAGTGTCGAAATAATTCAGCTTAAAATATCACTAATATATACATAAATGAATAATAATAATGATAAAATAATAATAATAATAATAATAATAATAATAATAATAATAATAATAATATATTACCTTTAAGACTACCGTATGATATAGTAATTTGCATATCAAATAACATTAATTATAAAAATAATAAAAAACTAAAAATAATAATAATACTATCCAAACACTATATCCAAGAACCATTCTGCAATATGGTAGCTAGCAATAAAATTATATAGGAATTAAAGTTGCATTAAAAAATAAATAAAAAATAAAGCTTAAGTACCTTTGGTACCAGTAACGTAATTAGATAAGAGGAAGGAAACCTAGCCATACAGATCTAAATACCCAATATATAGTCTAAAGAAGCTTTGAGTAAAAAAAATATTTAAAAAATGAAAATATGTAAAATGCAGTTTAAATTCCCAGACAAACTAAATCCAAGATATTGTAGACTTAACATTCGTTGGAAAATTAATAAATGAAAAAATATAAGTAAAAAAAAATAAAGGGGGGGTAATTATCTGAGAGTGAAACAAAAACAGGAGACCTTAAGCGTCTAATATTAACACGGGGATCATCAGCTGTTTACCATGTAACTGTTTCGGAGATTTAAAAACAGGACAGTTATAATATTCATGGCTCTCCAATGGTACTGATTATACGACCATTTCCCCAATAATCAAGTGTCGAAATAATTCAGCTTAAAATATCACTAATATATGCATAAATAAATAATAATAATAATGATAAAATAATAATAATAATAATAATAATAATATATTACCTTTAAGACTACCGTATGATATAGTAATTTGCATATCAAATAACATTAATTATAACAATAATAAAAAAATAAAAATAATAATACTATCTAAACACTATATCCAAGAACCATTCTGCAATATGGTAGCTAGCAATAAAATTATATAGGAATTAAAGTTGCATTAAAAAATAAATAAAAAATAAAGCTTAAGTACCTTAGGTACCAGAAAAGTAATTAGATAAGAGGAAGGAAACCTAGCCATACAGATCTAAATACCCAATATATAGTCTAAAGAAGCTTTGAGTAAAAAAAAAAATTTAAAAAATTAAAATATGTTAAATGAAGTTTAAATTCCCAGACAAACTAACTAAATCCAAGATATTGCAGACTTAACATTCGTTGGAAAATTAATAAATGAAAAAATATAAGTAAAAAAAAAAAATGGGGGGTTAATTATCTGAGAGTGAAACAAAAACAGGAGACCTTAAGCGTCTAATATTAACACGGGGATCATCAGCTGTTTACCATGTAACTGTTTCGGAGATTTAAAAACAGGACAGTTATAATATTCATGGCTCTCCAATGGTACTGATTATACGACCATTTCCCCAATAATCAATAAAATAAAAAATAAAGCTTAAGTACCTTAGGTACCAGAAAAGTAATTAGATAAGAGGAAGGAAACCTAGCCATACAGACATAAATATATATATATGTGTGGGGGGGGACAGGATTTCTTTATATAAACGGAGGCCGGAGTAAGAAATGTTCATTTACAAAATAAATGAAACGAAAAGTATATCAAATTATATTTACTTTATATTTCTGAATTTTTAGAGACGAAGATCGATAATTTCGAAATTTCGAACGGAACCCTTTATTAAATCCACGGGGGTAGAATGCTCTCGTTCCGTCAGCCATGACTGGGAGAAGTCTTCAGTAATTCGCAATTTTTCGTATCGCCCGCACCGAGGATTGAACCTTCAACCTTCAGATAACTGTCACCTGGAACTAAATTTAACTTAGTACTATATCCACTTTTTATTGGTTACTTTCACCAATAATAACTGATATAATCCGAGAATCACAAGTTTACATGTACGCATACGATTCAACCGGAAATGACGAAGGGTACACGCTGCAATTAAAATCTGTCAGCCATATTGTTTATATTTTTCTAGCTAATAAATTAGCGAATCATCTTGAATGACAGATAGAGGTCAAAACTTATAGCAGATTGAGATAAGATGATCTAATATTATATTTTCCTAATATTAAATACATTTTTTTTTTCGTTTTTTGTTTTCCATTGACCAAACATCCAATTTACACACACACACGCACATAACTCTTCATTTAAAAAAAAACTGAGACATATCTGTTGCTTCATGAAGTTCCTTGATTTTTTTGGGTCGGGAAAGTGGGGTTTAAAAATTGCCTGGGCAGTCCCGTCGGCATTCCCCGGTAGGGGCGCCTCAGACAGTAAGCAATAAACTTACTCCTCCCCAAAAAGGGGAGGCGAAGCCTGGGAGGGTGGACCTCCTAAAACTGCACAGGACAGACCCATAGACCGGCGTAAATCAAGCCCCGAAGGCCAAGACAATACCAGTCTATGGGGTGTAGTATCCATCGGAACAGATACTACAATAATGCCTGAGTAGCCCCGTCGGCATTCTCCGGTAGGGGCGCCTCAGGCGATTAACAATTACCTACCCCCTTCTCAAGAGGTGAGAAGGCAAAGGCTGGGAGGTTGAACCTCCTCGAATTGTACAGGATAATACCTCAGACTGGCGAATGACAGCCCGCAGGCCAGGACGGTACCGGTCTACAGGGTTTAGCATCAATCGGAACAGATACTACACTCTGAATTTTAACCAAAGGCCAAGGAAGTCTTTTTTTTTTAAATAAATGTTATTATTTTCATTGTAAAATAGGTTTCATTGTTTCCCTCATCGTGACATTCACTTCAGAAGATTTTCCTCTTTCCATTTTTCCCCCCACGTGTCTCCATACATCGTCCGACTTTCGCTAATGTGTATATCCCTCTACGTGCTGAAGACTGATACGCGACTACGTTTGACTCGTTGGTCTAATGGTATTCATCAATTCGCTGTTTAAGCACTTCGTTAAAATATATCTTTCAATGTAGGTGCCGTTTTTTGTTTAAGAACCGCAAGTCTGTGGAACTCTCTTCCTGTTGACTGTTTTCCTCCTACCTATAGTTGGCCTTTTCAATCATTTTTGCGCTAATCATATTTCGTTCGTTTTAGCTACTTACATCATTGACTTCAATCCTTGTCTTAAACGATTTGCCATTAAAAGTAAATAAACCCGACAACCCTTGCAAGAATTCCTGGGTTTTTATCGAAAAAGCTCCAGACAAGGCATGAAGCCACTTGATGTAAGAAGCTTCAAAGTTTTAAAAAAATAGCCAACAATAAGTTGTAGCTGGATAGATTTGACCCAGAAAACAGCAATTATTCCCCCTTTGTCAGAAACATCGCTCACGGAATGTGAGGACTAAAAGAGAAAGTAAGAGAAACGAGAGTTACGAGATTGCCGAAAGTAAACCCCAGTTAGTCACTTTCTGCTCTCCATTAGTCCATAGGATCGTTTTAACCGTTTCAGGTTGTTCTGTTTAATAGCCGGGCATGTAAACATCACTCTGCAAAAAAAAGCACAGAACAATTAGTTCATTTTGTCCTCACAAATCCAATTACCTCACCTGCGACTTCGTTTTCGTTATCTGGTGACACTTTTCCTATTTTACTGAACCAATGAGAATCCGAATAGCATTTATTAAATCTTCAATAGTGACAGTGCTATCTCATTATATCCAGCGTAGGTGGGATTGGCAGCTTAGACGAATCTATTATGTTTCCGTCAATTTGTAAATGATTCTTTTTTTCTTCTTTTTTTAGAAATATATATCGAATCGTTCCTACGATCACGTTTCTTTCATTCAATTTCAATACAGCCGGTGTAAGCTTACAAGAGGAACAGCCTTGGTTTCGAGGATATTTTTAAAGACGCTGCAGATATAACGTTCGAGATGGATTATTTGAATCAATATATCCTTGATGGCGGATTCAGAAACTCGCAAGCAGAGCAGGCTTATTTTTAAGGTCTATTTCAAAATCTTACTACTTTTATTTGCTATGTATGTCTATCCATATTTTCCTATAAAATATGGGTGCGATCAGATCAGGCTGTCTGAAAATACTGGCTCTCTGACTTAAAATGCACCAAACATTGATGTTATTGTTTTTTCCTTTCCATTTGCAAAACTCAATCATGTTCTGCAAAGCCAAAAACAAAAACAACAATTTTCCTCTACAAAACAACTAAACCAAACACGATGAATAAAAGCATAAAACCTTTTTACCAAATTGACCGGATTTGGCATTAAATAACCCGGAAAGGGTTGATATGCCGTAGAACAAACCAACCAAACTAAACACGATTAATAAATTTTTGAAGACATAAAGACTTTGAAGCATAAAAACTTTTTTACCAAAATGACCGGATTTGCCATTAAATAACCCGAAAAAGGGTTGATATGCCGTAAAACAAAACAACTAAACTCCTCTAAAATAATAAAACTATCTATCTATCAATCTCTCTCTCGATTTCTCTCTCTCTCTCTCTCTCTCTCTCTCTA
>OY744547.1:4875487-4915487 GCA_963556195.1 Sepiola atlantica
GAAGATGACTTTTTACAATCGAAACTTAATTGAATTTAAATGAATAAATATTTATTTTTAAAAAAATATATGCGTAGTTTGGGCTTCAAAATAAAATATTTTTATATGATCTATATTCATCTCTTAAGCGGCGTCGAGCGTGGCCAGTACTAAATGGGTAACCATTTGGGAATACCAGGTGTTGTATGTGCTCTATGCTTATCTCGGCATTGTTTCCAGTCGTTTTGTACTACTACTTGCCATTGGAATAAAGCTATGCCGACCCAGGAGAGCGGTTGTTGAGATTGCGCAACCCTTGCAATTACAAATTCACACGCGGGCAGCCCCTGGCGGGGCACTCATACGTCGAAATCGTGTATTTAGGCAGCATATTTTCATTTAGGCAAACATTATTAAATAACACGGAGTGGTTTTGTTTGATGCGACTTTTTTTTATTTTTTCAATTTTCCGAATTGTCCATCTAATGTTTCGGTCAAATTGATATAAATATGATCCATGGGTTTCTTGTTCCATTCTTTTTTCTTTTTTGCAAGTACTTTCGATTTGAATCGTCAAATCATCTTCAGGCGGTATTAGTTTTAGTGTCTTTACTGTTGTGCTCATTTTTGAATTATAACGGCAAGTAGTTTATATTTGAAAACGCGTCTGTAAAGTTGAAATGTACATGAGAGCGTGATGGCGTTCTACACATACGAGAGATTTAAAGTTTGACTGTTTAAACCGTTAAGAAATTGATGACGTTAAATAAAGTGCATACAATTCAAACGCATAACTACCTAATGGCTAAGAATTTGGTAATGTTAATTATTATGCTAGACACTTTAAAATGTTGCGACTAGTTTCATAATTGACATTATTAATTGTGGGATGTTTAGTTTTTATGTAGAGGGCTTCGAGTATTTTTAATTTTTTGATATTGGTATCATGGTGTATTATTTTGGTATTGTTAACAAGGATGTTTCTATATTGGAAGGGGGTGCAATTATGTTTTTTTAGGTGTTGGCATATAGAGCTAGTGTCGGAGAGATGTAGGGTGAGTCTTCGGGATAGTGTTGTGGAAGTGAAACCTATGTAAGAATTAGTTTTTTTTATTGTTGTCGGAGTACATTCTCCCATAGGGCATTGGAACTGATATATTACATTGGTTCTTCCTAATGTATTTTGCAAAATAGACACTAAAACTAATACCGCCTGAAGATGATTTGACGATTCAAATCGAAAGTACTTGCAAAAAAGAAAAAAAAATGGAACAAGAAAGCCATGGATCATATTTATATCAATTTGACCGAAACATTAGATGGACAATTCGGAAAATTGAAAAAATAAAAAAAGCTGCATCAAACAAAACCACTCCGTGTTATTTAATAATATATATATATATATATATATATATATATATTATTTGTAATATTAGCAGTTTATGCAACCTCTTCGCATCTACTTATCTATATTTGTTTTGTATACTTGAGAGTAAAGTATGCATCTAAGTAGACTAGAGAGAGAGAGAGAGAGAGAGAGAGAGAGAGAGAGAGAGAGACAGACAGACAGACAGACAGACAGAGAGAGAGAGATAGGGAGAGGGAGAGAGAGGGGGAGAGAGAAAGAGAAATTGATAGATAGATTCATAAACTTATATATTCTACTTGATCTATATTCATCTCCTAAGAGTTAAGTATACAAAACAGGAAATATTTTACTTAACATGGTTTCCGTAGATTTTTCACATCAGTTCAAATGAATCGATTCTGTTCAAGTTTTCTTTTCATACATCCGGGTTCTGTCTACACACAATCCAATGAGATCGGCAACCATTGCACTTCTCGGATTCACACTGCATCGTCTTACCCGACCATACTTGGCTGATAGTTTCTCAAATGCATCGTAACAGAAGGTTCATTTTAGAAAAGTGTTTCCTATGCGCATTCCCTTCCAACTAAAATTCATCGCAAGACAAACCTTAGAATTCCGATTAAATTAAACATTACAATACTATTTTATATTTGATAGACTAGTAAAAAATGTCGGTGAAATCAAATCTTTTTAGTTTTAAAACAATTCAATATTGTAGCTGATGTGATGAGACAGTACCTAGATAGAGTCGTTGAAATAGTCTTGACTTAGCTTATTTCCACCATAAAAAGAAGCTAGATATGAGAAGCAACAAGTGCAAGCTGGAACGAGAGAATTAATGCGTATCAACCACGTATTACCAGCTTGCCTTTTTATCTATAACGACGGGTTTAATCGAAGTCGCCAGAAGCGTTTTAGCACTTGAAGGGCTATAATCATTGAGCGATATTGTTCAGTAAGAAAACCGGTGTTGTTTAAGAAAGGTATACCACGTAACGAAGTTACAATGGCAACACTATTGTTGTCGTGATCTCTCTCACTTTTTTTAATGTTTCTTATCTTTCCGTTTTTGCTGGAGATAGGGGCATCCTATCGGATGCCAGACATTTACCGGCTATTTCAGATACTCCAGCCTAGAGATCTTTTTAAAATTCTAACCGTCCCTTTAAGTGCAATTGTTTGTATTTCTCTTGCACTCGGTTCACCGGGTATACTCGCCAGATAGCTTTTGAAATTCTTTTTCATTAGTCCTGTTGCTCCTATAATTACTGGTATGATGGAGATTTTCCTAAGATTCCAGTTTCTTTTCATGTCGTACATAAGACCTTGGTATTTCGTAATCTTTTCCCTTTCTGATCTGTTCAATCTTGCATGATACGGGACACTGACTTTAACTAGGGTTTCTACTTTCTTCCTTTTTTCTCATACTACGATGTCAGGTTTAACAGCTCCGTGTTCTAGATATGTAGTTGTAGAGATTGCATAGTCATAGTGGATGGTGTATAAATTATTTCCAACTGTTCTTTCTGGTATTATGCTCCCAGGTCTTTCTGCTACACTGGATATTCAACTTTCAGTGAATAGTCCAGTGAAGATATTTACACACCCCGTTGTGTCGCATTGTATAATAGCCATCCCCCAGGAGAACCTTACAACTGGATGTCAGGTGGCTCACACTCTCTATTTCGTAATCTTTTCCCTTTCAGCTCTGTTTAATCCTTCATCATTAGGGACACTGACTTCAACTAGGGTTGCTACTTTCTCCCTTTTGTCCCATATTACGATGTCAATGGCGCCCACATTGTTGTCGATATCAGTATTGAAAACGGTGTGCTTGGAGAAAAGCTGTTACGTGATAAGTGGCTAGTGGCAAACAATTTTTTGCATTGATTACGGTGTCACCTGAGAAAAGTACGCCACGTAACAAATTTCCAGTTGTTTCCATCAAGAGAGACAATCTTTTCCCTGTATTTTTTCTATTTTATTCCATTCAAATATTTAGAGGTATCAAGTATGAGACGTCGCCACAACTTTTAATTGAAAAGATATCAAGGATAAATTAAGATGTTAAATAAGTTTCGGTAGTGATCTGGGAAAATTAATATTGAAATATCCGATGTCAACTAAAATTACGATGGAACATGTTTCATGATTTGTCCGTTGATTCGTTGAGACGTGCATTAAAAAAACATTTAAAAAACATTAAAAATACATTTAAAAACATTTTTAAAACATTTTTAAAACATTTTTAAAACATTTTTAAAAACATTTAAAAAACATTAAAAAACATTTTTTTAAACATTAAAAAACATTTTTTTTTAATTTTTTAAACATTTAAAAAAACATTTTAAAAACATTTTTAAAAACATTTAAAAGAACATTTTTAAAAAACATTTTAAAAACATTTTAAAAAACATTAAAACAACATTTAAAAAAACATTTTTTTAAACATTTAAAAAACATTAAAAAAACATTAAAAGAACATTTTTAAAAAACATTAAAAAAACATTAAAAAAACATTTAAAAAACATTTTCTTAAAAACATTTAAAAAAACATTAAAAAAACATTAAAAATAATGTACCAGCATGATTTTATTGTAACTACGATAAGCACATTTACAAAAAGAAAATGCATTGTTTCATCGCCTTTGTAATTAGATGAGAAGATCCGACACTAATTACGAATCTACAACAATTTCAAATGACCACAACAGATATTTAAAACTAATATACAATATGATTGGTGCTTCTATGATAAAAAGCTGAAAAAAAGTGTTTCTTGTCTTTTAGTGTTGGAGAGGTAAATAAGGGGCAGGTAACTCTTACAACGAATTTTAAACACGATTTTCTCTGAAATTAGGATCATGGATCTTAACTCTTTGATCAAAATACATTTCATGAATTTGATTCTAGAAAATGTCTAAAATTTAAAGGCTTAAGCTTAAAGGGTCTTAAGAAGAAATTGAAATTCAGGGAATCTTGCTTAGTTGGTGTTTAATGACTATGGATCAAATTCAATGCAAATCTGAACTATTTGAATATGATAAAGATCCGAAGTGCTCAATATCAAATAGAGCTTTTATATATAATCACAATAATATATATATATATATATATATATATATATATATTAATTGATTAAGTTCAAATGCGTTAATAAAGTTAACATAAAACCAAGTTTTTCAAGAGTGCTCAATACCAAGTAGAGCATTTATAAAATTACATAAACAATATCATAGGCGTACGGCAATCAACCAACGTTTCAATGCGTATTACCGCATCTTTTTGAAAAGATGCAGTAATACGCATTGAAACGTTGGTTGATTGACGTAAGGCTATAATATTGTTTATATATATATATATATATATATATATATATATATATATATATATATTAATTGATTAAGTTCAAATGCGTTAATAAAGTGAACATAAAATCAAGTTTTTTCAAGAGTGCTCAATACCAAGTAGAGCATTTATAAAATTACATAAACAATATTATAGCCTTACGTCAATCAACCAACGTTTCAATGCGTATTACCGCATCTTTTTGACAAGATGCAGTAATACGCATTGAAACGTTGGTTGATTGACGTAAGGCTATAATATTGTTTATATATATATATATATATATATATATATATATATATATATATATATATATATATATATATTCCAATGCTAATTTCGAAGAACCATTATTCCTGTTGCAGTTGCAGGGCTAAAGAAAATCGTCGCGTTCTTTCTACTTCTGAATTATCTCACAAATTGGAAAATACTGCTATTCATATCTATATTTGTTATATCTATATTTATTCTATACTGTTATTTATATCTCTATTTGAACAGTTGTATCATTAAGAAGTGTGAGAACGATTTTATTCGTTCAAAATCTGCAACAGCTTAACTTTTCGCAGATCTGAACTTCGACAGACTCATCTTTTTCGACACATTTCTTTCGATTTCACTTGCAGACTCCAAAGTACAAGATGTCTTCACAGTTGTCATGCTTAAACCTGATGCTGCGAACAATATCAGAAAGAACGTACTCGCAGAAAAATAAGACGATTGGACCACCATTTTTTTTTTTTTTTTGCGTCTTGTATTTTTCTATCAGGCATATCGATATTTTGCTGCTATTCGACTATTGATTTTTCCTATGTTGTCTACATTCGAGCTGATCGATACTTCTAAATCATCATGTATCAATGCGGGTACTTATTAGTAATATTTCTCACTGATTAATTCTCAATCTGACTGTATGTCTCTATTTACATACCCCCCCCACGAAGGCAGACACAAGGTCGTTTTTAATGTGGGGGGGGGGTAAATGTGTATCTACCCCAAAAGGGCCACTTTGGATTACAACCGAATTTTCTTCAGTCTAGAAGGATTTCCAATTCACTGACCGAGGACAGAAAAGATGAAGCGTGGCATCGGAACTGATACTACACTTTTCTCCTGGTCATTGCTAATCGATTATTGATTTATCCTACGTGATCTACGCTCGATAGAACCGATACTTCAAAGTCATTATTTAAAAATGAGTTGCATATACAACGCAATATTTTCCCCGACTTGTTACTTCCCCATCTTACTATATGTACCTATTTAATTGCCTCCCCACGAGGTCAGAGTTAGACGTAAGGTCGCTTTTTAATGTGGAGGAAAATCCATTTTCACAAAAGGAGAAGTCTGGATTTGGAAAGACATAAACATTGACTCAGTCAAAAAGGATTTCTATTTCACTGACCGAGGAAAGAAAAAAATTAAGTGTAGTATGAGAACTGAAACTACACTTTGTTCCTTGCAATTGTTATTCGACTATTGATTTATCCTATGTGGTCTACGTTCGAGAGAATCGATACTTTTAATTTATTATGTACCAATGTGTTTCATTGACTTCTTAGTATTATTTCTATTTGATGAATTCTCCTACCTGGCTATATGCGTGCCAATCGTTTACTCGCAAACGTGACTATCTTTAAATTTTGTAATCTCGGCCTTTAGGCCAAGATCAAAGTGTAGTATCTGTTGCGATGGATACTGCACCCCATAGATCGGTATTGTCTTGGCCTTCGGGGCTTGATTTACGCCGGTCTATGGATCAGTCCTGTGCAGTTCTAGGAGGTCCACCCTCCCAGGCTTTGCCTTCTCACCCTTTGAGAAGGGGTTAGTTTATTGCTAATCGCCTGAGGCGCCCTTACCGGGGAATGCCGACGGGGCTGCCCAGGCAATTTTTTAAATGGCCAGAGTGCTCACCTTCTCGAGCGCTGGTTTATCAAATCCCACTTTCCCGACCTTGTGTCACATCTTACCGCTGTGGGAGGTAAATAAATTATTTTATTTTATTTTTTATTTTTTAAATATCTCTTGCTTTATCTACGTTTTACTTATCTCTATCGTTTTTATGTTGGTACGACATCGCTTGTTAGGCGAAATTGTCAGGAGGATGAATGATAGAAGACTCTGTGAATGTTTATTGTGTCTATGACTTCTTACGAGAAGAAACGCGAGATCTCGTCGCAAACTGTGAAGTCATTCCACATTGCTTTAACTCACAAAACTGAATTCCAAGAAACTTCATCGCAGAAACGGTGCCTAAACTTCAACAGAATTCTGATTGATGTAACATCCGCGAATACTTTTCCTGGTACTGTTATAGATGACGCGCCTAATTTCCGTGAGTTCGCGTCGATAACGATCGGACAAGTCACGGAAGCGCCCGAGAATTGCCGAGACGAAAACGCCAAGCATTAATGGAAGGCTTGCAGGCGATAATATAAGACGAATAAATTCAAAGAAAAAAATACATAGATAAAAAGATAAAAACCGAACAAACTGTGGGGTCAACTGAACAATTTTCAATCAAATATGTAGAAAGAAATTTTTTTTGGGGGGAGGGATTTTGTCAATGTTTTACTTTTTCATTTGTTTCGCTGTTTTTCTTTTTTTATTGCTAACATAAAACAAAGACAGAAAAATGGGTTAGAGTTAAGGGTTTAGAGTTAGGGTTAGGGGTTATGGGTTAGGGTTAGGGCTCCCGTTCTTAGCGATAGCCAAGCCCTGCATTCAAACTGCCAAGCTCTAACTGGAAGACTGACAGACGCTAATATAAGACGAATAAATTCAAAGAAAAAATACATAGATAAATATCAATTTTTTTTTATTTTGTGAAAATAATGTTTTTTGGGCGGGGGTAACATTTTGTCAATGTTTTTATAAGATAAAAGAAAGAAAAAAATGATATTATTCCGTCAGCACTCGGGCGCTTCCGCGACATGCCCGATCGTTGTCGACGCGAAGTCACGGAAATTCGGCGCGTCATCTGAAACAGTACCCTTTTTCTTTATACTCTGTAACAATGACCCCGCCCTTGTCACCCTGCCGGTTGCTTTAACTTCTTTCCTTGACGAATATTGCACGAGTTAATTCGCCAACAATAGTTGAATACGCAGCGTACGCTTTATGCGGTAACATTTGAAATATCCCTAAGTGCTAATCCCCAGTTGTTGTAGATTAAAATTGATTTCCAAATCAGAATTCGAAGTTCCATTTCCATTGGAATTTACATAAACACATGCTGAATAATTGACTCATTGATGTCAGATCTTATTAGTAGATATGTTGCATTGTACCTACGGGCATTAAACTTGGTCGTTTCTCACATGAGTTCGCAAAGATAAGCACATAAACTAAGTTTATAGTTAACTTAGTTGATGTGATTATGTATGCGAACTCATCTCCATGTAACAAGTATTAAGGGTCACTAGGGCAACACAATGAACCGAATATATGAATATATTAAGTAATCATCATTTCTCTGGGATCTGTAGAGCTATAAATGCGTATATCTAGGCTCAATTGATATTTTTGTTTCGTTCTTAAAACTTGCTGTACTATTGGGTTCGTTTTTGTCGCAACAATAATATATTTCGAATATCTTAAAAAAGCAAAAAATATTTAATTCGGATCTTCTTGCTGTAGTAGTCGTGGTAATGGTAATTTTTAGAGGTCGACGGTCGGAGGAGGCACCGAACGAAAGTTACGCAAAGCACGTGATTCCTGGACAGGGCACCGTTCTTCGCTCTTAGCCGGCGAGACTTAATTTAAAACAGATAGAGAGAACAAAAGAACTATTGCTCTGAAAACATCTTAAGTTATTGCAAGCAAGTATTCCATTCGATGATATTCCGGGTACTAGGTAGATTCCAAGGTCAACTAATCTCAACAGAAAAACTAAACAACAAGCGCGCAAAACATATTAACTGTTCATATATTTATTATTCTCTAATAAACATTACTTACAATTTGTGTAAATATATGATGGTCAAATTGGCAAGATCGAAGTCATAAAATTTAAAAAGGAACACCCAGTAATTAGCACACACAAACACACAAATATTATTTTTGTGATATCAATAAATGAATGTATTCAAATATATTTTTACATGAAAACATTTTACTAAACGCTCAGGGGAAAACATGTTCCCTTTCACCAGTGTGATGCCCCCATATGGGAGCGTATATAATTATATTTATAAAATATAATTATCCACGGATACGTGTTTGCTCATCTAAGACTCATCAGGGTGGCTAGACATAGCGAAACTCAAAACCGGGACCGCAGAGACTAACGCCGTCGTCCTGATAACTGGGCCGTTAATAAATATATGTTGTAAATACATATGCTCCCACAAAAACAAAATGGCAACATTTATATGCGATATACCTTTTCTACTGTTGGTGCGATTTCATGGCTCAGTGGTAAGGGGTTCAGGATTCAGTCACTGGGTACCCGGTTTCTAAGCTGATAAGCCGGAGATTGCGAAATACGTGTCCGCTAATAATTATATTTTATATAAAATTAAAATAAAAAACCTAAATAATAAAAACATCCAAAAGGGGGGGGGGATAATGCAGTAAACTGCATTTAAAAAGGGAAATACCCCTATCACCGCTAAGGAGCGTTCATTTGCTCAATAACGCTTATAAAAATAATATTTAAGGCGCTAAAAATCACACATAAAAATTGACAGGTGCCCGTAAACCAGAAGTAGATTACTAGACCACGAGCATCATGGTCGTGGTTTCGAGCCCCTATCAAAGTCAAATGGCGAAGAAACAAAGTAACGCTTATATATATATATATATATATATATATATATATATATATATATATATATATATATATATATATATATAATAGGGACACAAATAAAGTAATTTAACAAATTGGAATAAATTAATACAATCACACTTGAATAAATAAGTTAATAAGTATTATTTCCTCATTCTTTCCTTTTGTTACAAATTTTCGTTTTTAATCAGAATTTGCGTTTGAAAATAATTTTTAAAAAAACACTCCACGCGTTTATATTCATAAAAAAATTATCATTTTTCTTTCTTTTTCCTTTTTAATTCGAAACATGACAATAAGTTAATACTTCCGCCAAAAGAGTCGACAGTTTACGGCGGCGCCTCTTTTGTACAAGAGAGTCGACAGTTTACGGCGGCGCCTCTATCGTACAAAAGAGTCGACAGTTTACGGCGGCGCCTCTATCGTCCAAAAGAGTCGACAGTTTACGGCGGCGCCTCTATTGTACAAAAGAGTCGACAGTTTACGGCGGCGCCTCTATTGTACAAAAGAGTCGACAGTTTACGGCGGCGCCTCTATTGTACAAAAGAGTCGACAGTTTACGGCGGCGCCTCTATCGTACAAAAGAGTCGACAATTTACGGCGGCGCCTCTATCGTCCAAAAGAGTCGACAGTTTACGGCGGCGCCTCTATTGTTCAAATTAGTCTGTAGTTTACGGCGGCGCATCTATCGTACAAAAGAATCGACAGTTTATGGCGGCGCCTCTATTGTCCAAAAAGTTGACAGTTTACGGCGGCGCCTCTATTGTACAAAAGAGTCTACAGTTTACGGCGGCGCATCTATTGTTCAAATTAGTCTGTAGTTTACGGCGGTGCCCCTATTGTACAAAAGAGTTGAGAATATAGGTTTTGTTATTCAGAAAGATCAAGTGAAGCAAAAACTAAGCAGGCTTTGGTGGACATACATTTAACTTTAGTGAACATATGAAAATACGTTCAATAAAAAATTATGGGTCTATCCACAATATGGCATACGTTATTAGAACGAAACTGGACATATGTCATTGATTAGAAACAATATATATTTTAAAACGTGTATCTTATTTTTGCCTACAAAAACGAAAGAATGTTTTCTAACCCAATAAAACAAAACTACATTAGGACATGCCATGAAATAATATTGTTTTTATTTTAACATTACCTTTGTCTAGCTCCTATCTCTTTCTTTCTGTGTATATATATATATATATATATATATATATATATATATATATATATAGAGAGAGAGAGAGAGAGAGAGAGAGAGAGAGAGAGAGAGAGAGAGAGATTTTTCACTTATAAAATAGATCATTCAGTGAAGGCCGGGGTTGTTCCAATAAAAACAAGCTCGATGATACAGAGCATTTATATGCGATTTTATGAAGGCTTACCAAAGCATTCCTTTCAGGACACCAATGATCACCATTAAAGATTTTTTCTTACAAATATTATTTATTCAAATTAAATGTTCAAATTAAATCAATTTAAATCAATTAAATCAAGTTTAATTGGAATAAATAATATTTGTAAGAAAAAATCTTTAATGGTGATCATTGGTGTCCTGAAAGGAATGCTTTGGTAAGCCTTCATAAAATCGCATATATATATATATATATATATATATATATATATATATATATATATATATATATATATATATATATATATATATATATAGCAAGTAAGCTCTACAGAGGCGGTCATGTTTCATTTTCGACGGAAATCATGACGACATACACATGTATATATACATATATATAGTAGGATCATCATATATTTATGGCAAGTAAGCTACATATCTCATTCTAGCAGAGAATCATCAGAATAAATAAATAAATATATGTAAATATATATATATATATATATATAATATTTAAGTGTAGAATTATAACGATAATTAAATTATCGTTTAATAATAATAATCTATCGAAACTCCAGCAACAAACGGATACAAATACTACACAGAATAAATTGGAATTTACCAATTACCAAAGACCACCAACATCTTGCAAAAACTTTTGGACTCCTGAACAATTTAAGTATCGCTTCCTTTTTCAAGCATTCATCCCTAAATAACGGATGCTTTTATTTTTATTTTTTATTTCATTTTGTCCTAACGTGTTATTAGATAACATCCAATTTGACTTTACGCTCACACCTCGACATAAGACTTTTCACATCTAACCCTAATTTTGTTCTTTACTTCTACTTTGTTTTACTTTATATAAAATTTTCAAAGTTAATTGTTGCCGATAATATTTATAATCGCATTGTCGGCTTCCCCAACCTCTGATGAGAAGAAATGTTTTCTTTGAAAATCCATGGATTAAGGATATGAGACTCCTTGCTCTGAACTTTTGATGTTTTTAATAAATATTGTATCTTTACAATGTGTTATTCTCATCTTTTACCTCTAATATATATATATATATATATATATATATATATATATATATATATATATATATATATATGAAAAATATTTGTTATATATATATATATATATATATATATATATATATATATATATATATATATATATATATACATGAATATCTATCAAATTGGAGAAGGGATTAGCAAGGAAAGAACGTATGCCAAAAAGCTTTTAACTGTGGTTGCCACTCAACTTTGCGCTTCAAGTAAGCCTACTTTAGAATTCTGACTCCCACTGGCCTGCATTCGAACATATCTCCCCCTTTTTTTCTGACTCCCACTGGCCTGCATTCGAACATATCTCCCCCTTTTTTCTGCATCATTGAAATAAAACTAATAATCAACACAAATAACGTTACTGTCATGTTTGTGGTGTAACGCTTGTCGGCGCTGACTACGAACTTTCCATTCTAACTTCAATTTCTCATTGAAGCTGCAAAGTTACTTTAATCCCCTTAAAAAGGGGTTATGACTTCCTCACATTTTCTTTTAAAAATGGAAGCAACATTTGACTAGTTTCTTTACTAATTAGCTCAGATGGAAACCTGAGAATTAACATATGAGATGATGATGCAGTGAAATAGCGGTTAGGTGTCTATTAGAATATAATAACAGAAACATACACAGGGGAAGCAAAACACCATTTTTGTGGTATATCCTTCATTAATTCATCAATCGCTCTTATTATGCAGAGAAATGGCTGCAGATCCACCTGCAAAAACAATTAAATTTCAATGGGAGCTCCATGAGCAAGATTAAATTTTAATGGGAGCTCCATGAACAAAAGTGAATTTCAATAGGATCTCCATGAACTAAATTACATTTTAATGGGAGCTCCATGAACCAAATAAAATTTTAATTGGAGCTCCATGAACTAAATTAAATTTTAATGGGTGCTCCATGAACTAAATTACATTTTAATGGGAGCTCCATGGACAAAATTAAATTTCTAATCAGAGCTTCATGAACAAAATTAAATTTTACTGGGAGCTCCATGAACTAAATTACATTTTAATGGGAGCTCCATGAACCAAATAAAATTTTAATTGGAGCTCCATGAACTAAATTAAATTTTAATTGGAGCTCCATGAACTAAATTACATTTTAATGGGAGCTGCATGAACTAAATTAAATTTTAATGGGAGCTCCATGGACAAAATTAAATTTCTAATCAGAGCTTCATGAACAAAATTAAATTTTACTGGGAGCTCCATGAACTGAATAAAATTTCAATTGGAGCTTCATGAACAAAATTAAATTTCAATGGGAGCTCCATGAACTAAATTAAATTTGAATGGGAGCTCTATGAACTAAATTAACCGGCCCTCGACTGGTATGTATACCTAGAAAGAACGAGAAGGAATTATTAGTATTTACTAGCTTCTCACTGCAAGAGGATCTGTCACAAGGTCTGGATGTTGAGAGAGCAACTCTAACCCTATCCCTAACCCTAACCCTAAATCTGACCCTAACCGTGACCCTAATCCTAACCCTAACCTTAATCCTACCCCTAACCCTAACCCTAACCATAAACCTTAACCCTAACCCTTACTCTAACCCTAAGGTTAACCATACCCCTAACTCTTAACCTAACCCTAACCCTAACCCTTAACCTAACCCTAACCCTAACGTTAAACTTACCCCTAACCCTAAACCTGACCCTAACCATAACCCTAATACCTAACTCTAACGCTAAGCCTGACCCTGACCCTGACCCTGACCCTAACCCTCACCTTAACCCTAACGCTAACGCTAACGACGCCAAGTCGATTTTAGCTCGGGTCGTAATCTGGTAAAACACCTGAGTTTTAACAAAAGTGTCATTTCATTCTTGCAAAGAATTAATTAATGGGGTCCATCGAAAGTTCGGATATTTATTTTCTGGAATCTCCCTGATTATTATTGAGTTAATAAACTTTTCATCGGTGATCTGACCCCTTAATCCAGGTCATTGTCCATTTATTTGAACTTTTCAATTAGTTTGACACCTCAGAAGAAAGTCAACTTCGATAAGTGATCGTTCCCCTTTCCTTGATTCACGCATGCGTCAATTTGACCTTTGAAATCTGTTCAGATAGTTGGCATGTGTTTTAAAGGTCAGTGGCATATTGTTTTATTTTTGTCTTCTTTTGTTTGGCATCTGCCGTCCAACCCCAGATTCCTGGTCAGCGCATGCATCGTCTAACAATACGAAAACGTGTGGCGACTTTTCATGGTTTACGAGAGTCGTTCGCTTCGGTTCTCTCTCTGTCTTTTCGTCAGTCGGTCACGTTTGCGTCTAAAAATATCATTTATGAATGTGTGCACGGAGTTCCAAATTTTTTGCTTCTTCTTCTTCTTTTTCTTCTTTTTCTTCTTCTTCTTCTTTTCTTCTTCTTATTTTCCTTCTTTTTCTTTTTTCTTCTTCTTTTCTTCTTCTTCTTCTTTTCCTTCTTTTTCTTCTTCTTCTTCTTTTCTTCTTCTTCTTCTTTTCTTCTTCTTCTTATTGTCCTTCTTTTTCTTCTTTTCAAATTTGTTCTTTTTCTTTTTTTCTTCTTCTTCTTTTTCTTCTTCTTCTTTCTATCTATTCTTTTCTTTTCGTTTCTTTTTCAAAATTATTTTCCTACTATTTCTTTCTTCTTTTCTTCGTTTTTTTTTTCATTTCTTCTTTCGTCCCTCTCTCTTCTTCTCTTTCTCCCTTTCTTTTCCCATCCTTCGTTTTCTCTTTCTTTAGCAAATGAAATTTTCGATAAATAAGCCGAGACCACAAATTCCTAGATTCCGATGGAATTATAAATGGATGAAACGCCTAATTGAAAATGGATGACCAATTTATTCACATAGACTCAACAGAAGTTTTATTTACTCCTCCCCAGGAGTTAGGCACAAGGCCAGTTTTATCTTACTCCCACAAGTAAGATGTGACCCAAGATCGGGTCGAGAAAGTGGGGTTTGAAAAGCCAGCGCTCGAGAGGTTAGCACTCTGGCCATTTAAAAATTGCCTGGGCAGCCCCGTCGGCATTCCCCGGTAGGGGCGCCTCAGACAGTAAGCAATAAACTTACTCATCCCCAAAGAGGGGAGGCAAAGCCTGGGAGGGTGGACCTCCTAGAACTGCACCGGACAGGCGTGCAGTATCCATCGGAACAGATACTACACTTTGATCTTAGCCAAAAGGCCAAGATTACATAGAGGTACATATTGTTTTAAAGAGAAGTCAAAAATATAAGTGACGATTATAATAATTATCAAACATATATAGACACCTCGGCTGGTGCCACACCAAATAGTCTTGGAGAAGTAAAGAGAATGGAAAATACTGAAGTGGGAAAGCGCCATACAAACCTCTACTGGAAGTGTGAAGATATTATTGGAATCTTATGGGGGGGGCTTATTGTTACTAAAATTCCATAGATGGTCTACAGTCTTTCCCAGCAAGACATCAATTATTAACAGCTATCACGATCATGGTTATCGAAAGAAGTGGAGAGTACTGTAAATCTGGGGAGACTTGTTGTCACTCAGACTCCAGGGAACACTACTTCTTGTTGTCAGTGAACAATCACTAATAATGACTTCTCTGAAAATTCATATTGGAAAGAAGAAGAAGAAGAAGAAGAAGAAGAAGAAGAAGAAGAAAGAACAACAACAACAACAACAATAATAATAATAATAATAATAATAATAATAATAATAATAATAATAATAATAATAATAATAATAATAATTATAATAACACCAGACAAAATATTTGCATAGGGCCAAGGAGGATGAGAAGACCGAGGAGGTACAGCACAAACCAGACCTCCACTGGAAGTGCAGAGACTGCTGGGACCTTGGGGAGGCTTATTGCCATTCAAATCCCAGAGAAGACCAATGGTCCTTACCAGCGAAAAATCAATGGTAAACGGATGTTGTGATACTGCAAGTTTATTTGCGGAGGCTATCGAAAAGAGGTGGAGAATACTGGAAATCTGGGGAGACTTGTTGTCACTCAGACTCCAGGGAATACCACCGGTTGGCGGTGAGCAATCACTGATGACCTGTGTGAGAAGTCCTAGTGAGTAAATAATAATAATAATAATCGGCTGAAATTTTTCTTTGTTTATATACGCGCACTGAAGATAGCCACCCTCAGGAAATAAATGAAAAGGATACAGGAGCATTTTATAAATATCTTGATCGTAAGGCGCAAAAAATTTTGTGCTGGAAATGATAATATTTTTTTGTGAAATGATGTGAATCTGTTCTTCCTAATATTTGACGTGATTTAAACTAAATGAAAATATTGTATATATATTAGCAAATATATGCTCCCTCCGGTCGCATATCTTTGCTAGTTGTTTGAAATGACATATTACATACATTACATTTTAAACTAAGTAAAATGTCACCACAAGGAAAGTGTTTAGAAAACAAAATCTTTAAATTATGTTCGATAAATAGAAGAAAGTTGTTAACTGGAAGTTATTTTATTGTTTCAGAAGACGGGCGTAAAGAAATTTATATTTGGCGGGCCTATAGATGACCCACCCTCCAGTCTAAAATTTTGTAATTTAATTGGACAAAAATGAATTAAAATAAATAATTAGATATTAAATCTGATCAACTATAATTTTTAATTTTATTAAAAATTAATATCCAAGATGGAATCATTTATCTTACTGGAATTTACGCTCTTACGAATAATTCTGCGAACCTATATATAATATGGGTTGAACGACCAACCCATATTTTATCAAGACTAGCGGGCCAACGCCCTTTTCGTTCGACACCGGAATTTGAATCATAACCGCCAACAACAACAGAGCGGAGACATCGCACCAAAGACGTTTATCAAGTAACAAAGAAATAAATTTGTTCATTCTTGTTTTTGATGAAAAAAAAATGACTCAATACTGGTCACCCATGATGATGGAATTTTATTCCGAAATTAATAGGATTAATGTAAAAAAAAACAATTTTTTAAAAAAATAAATTAATATTGTATTGCTAATAGCTTATATTTCAATTATATTATATATATATATATATATATATATATATATATATATATATATATATGTATATAATATATATGTATATATATGTGTGTAAATATAATATGTATATATATACACACATATATATGTATATCTATCTATATATATATATATATATATATATATATATATATATATATGTATATATATATGTATATATATATGTGTGTGTATATAGATGTATATATATGTATATATATATATGTATATATATATATATATATATTTATATATATGTATGTATATATATATGTGTATATATATGTATATATATATATATATATATATATATATATATATATATATATATATATATTATTTTCTGTTGGACTTATTTGTTCCAACCCTACTCTTTGGCATCCATTCTGGCGAATTCTCCACACAGACGGACTTTTCCTTTGGTGTCTATTTTTAACAAAGGGAAGATTTTCCCGGAATATTAAAGGATTCTTAATCATCATCCGGACAACACACACAGCTGACACTTACTGTTATGTAAGATTGTAAAGAAAAATAAATAGTAAGTTCCGTCTATTCGATATATCATTTTTGTTCTTCTCAGCTACTCATCTATCCGGCACTCTGCATTGCCCACAGCCTTCTTAATATATTTACTACAATTCCCAGCAATATTTCAAGCAAAGTACCATTCTCTTTCTCTCTCTCTCTCTCTCTCTCTCTCTCTCTATATATATATATATATATATATATATATATATATATATATATATATATATATATATTAGTACTTCATGTATCCACATAAAATATTATAAGGAGATATAATTTTTTATGTGTCAGTTTTCAGTATTTACTTCAACAGTGCTCGATACGTAAGTAGAGCTAGGTAGTAAGCAATGAAAATATATATGGCAATCAAGCTACACAAGGGCTCCCGTGTTTCATCAGCATCTAGCCTGACGATTCCCCCCGGGGATGAAACACGGGAGCCTCTGTGTAGCTTAGATGGCCATATATATTTTCATTGCTTACTATATATATATATATATATATATATATATATATATATATATATATAATATATATATATACATGGATATAATAAAGTGGTCTCCATATATATATATATATATATATATATATAGTGAGAGATAAGAATGCAGACTTAATTAATATATCATGACAGCAAGATCTACTTCGATATAATCATGATTCTTACAGGCAAATGAAAACGGTCGTATATATATATATATATATATATATATATATATATATATATATATATATATATGGTTTCTCCTCCTCCTCCTCCTCCTCCTCCTCCTCCGTCTCTTTCTCCCCCTCCCGCTTTTCTTCCTGTTCTTCTTCGCCACTGAGCATTGAGTTCAAGCAACGCATTTAGTCACGGTTTCTGTGTATAAAGAGCTTTTCAATTTCCCATAAAAAAGGGACACGAATAATCGTGTCTTTCTAATGAATCGCTTTCTCGGTGTCGATGCCTTTGTTCATTACTGCAGCTTGTGGAAGCGATTTTACTCACGTCTCGTAATTGCCATTCAACTTGCTACTCTGGTGCCCCCACGACGCAAATTCAGTAGACCAACCCGACAATCTGCCAAATCCCATCCATTCACTGTGGAGGTCCCCAGATGCCGAACAGCTTCCTACTCCAAAAGCTTCTTTTCTCGTGCTGCTGGACTTTGGAACTCCCGCCCTGCTCCCTGTTTTCCTGACGGTACTGACATGCAGAAATTTAAAACTAATGTAAACAGACATCTTGCTGCGCAGCTCCTAAATTAGGTTAACCCCTCATAAAAAAAACAAAAAAAACTCTCACCCTTTTCCTCAGTAGCATCTTAAGTCTACAGTTTCGGTCTGCCTTTGTTTGGGGTGAACTATGTTAAAAATAAAATTTTAAAGACAGAGAGAGAGAGAGAAAGAGTGAGTGAGTATGTGTGTGAGAGAGAGGTTGTGTTTGTGTGTTTGTGTGTTTGTGAAACAGAAACCATAATATATAGCATTTCAACCAAATTAATATCTATTACGGAAAGTGTTACATTTATAGGTTGATGATACGTTCGTAGAATGTCGGAATCTCTGGTCGTCGTAGAACTGTTTCTTGTTGATCCAGAACGAACAAACGCGCTACTAACGGGACGATATGTCGTTTCTCGATTCGAGAATCCCAACGGCCCGGAAACTATTCGTACTAACCTTACTCTCGTTGTTGTCGCCTGACACAGCAGTCGACGCAATTCGGGAATGATATTTCCCTTTCTTTTTCTGCCCTTGCTTTCAATGTCTGCCAGCCATCTGCCATTGTTAGTCGCTCCGTCGCCGTCACCATTCTCTGCAGACGCTTGTCGTTGTTACACCTTCGGGCCGGCGGTTTCCTTCTGTAACTGAAACCAAATTTCCCCGTACAATAAAATATAACAAGCCATTCCTTTTACTTTGAGCCATTTATTGGTATTAGCTTGTCGACACTGAGCAAGTTCGTTGTATAAGAGAGAGGGGCTTACGCTAGTTATTTTTCTAACTACTTAGCTACTTGCAAAGGAAGGAAGATGGGGGACGTCGCTTGGCTCTCAATTTCGGGGGATCCGAAATCCCCTAGTTTGCAATCGCTACATCGCTAAAGCGTGTTCTCTCGTTGGCTTCCAGTCAAGAACTGATAATCTCACTCCAGTTTCCCCAGCGGGAAAAACTGTGACGTCACGAAATCTCGTGATCGACGCACAGATGTGACCTAACCTTTGAACTCAAGGTCTCGTCACCCGTCACCGCGACCGTCAGAACAACATTGCACTAAACCTGCACGAGACGACCTCGCCACAAATCGCGCAAGTCAAACCCGATCTCCAACAGATGCGTCCACTCCCATAGGGCCACTATCTAACAAAATGATGATGTTCCATTCTTAATAAAAGAAAAGAAACAAACAATAACGAACCCCAATGACAAACACGTATATTACAGACTTCGTGATACCAAAATGCGATATTTTCTTAATCTTTTAAAGATGGACATGAATTTTTTAATGCTATAAAACTGAAAACAATGACGACATAGGTGTTGCCATCCTACCTGAGAGTCTAACGTCACAGTAAGCATTAATTGGAACAAATACATAGAAGACATTGCCAAGGCTGCTGCATACATTGTAGTCAGCTGGTAAGCAGCCCAGCGGTATTGTGTTTCACAACCGGGTAGTTCTAGGAAATAAACCCTGCTCATGGAAGCGTCGTTCAGTTTTAGGTACACAGACGTAGAAAAGGGAAATTCTGGGTGTCCTTGGATGAGTCATTACCAGTGATCACTCACACGGAAAACAATTATTTATATGTATGGTTAAACTCATATATTTCCTGAACGTTTGTCTCGTGACTCTAGCCTTAATCTACGAACTGCGTTCGATTCCATGCGACCGCTTACAACCGCCACTCCTGCACTGATGAGGGTAAAAAACCCGAAACGTTGTCGTCTGTAAGTGTAAAATACACTTTAATATTAAATAAATATTTAGTTATTTATATATATAGTATATATACATATATATATATATATATATATATATATATATATATATATATATATATATATATATATATTAGTCGTATGTTTTTAAAAGGCTGTGGGCAATGCGAATTCCTGGTAAGATGTAAGTTGGAAGAAACAAAAACAATAAATCGAATACGAAATATGACTTACTATTTATTTTTCTTCAAATCTTACAAAGTCATTTTTAAAAACATACTACTACTATACCCAGCAATGCTTCAAGCAAACTACTATTCTCTATTATATATATATATATATATATATATATATATATATATATATATATATATATATATATATATATATATAATCCAGGCAAGGTAAATATCGACGGGATAGTAATCCAAAGAATTTCAACCAGGCTAATAAAAAGTGCTCAATATCAAATAGAGCTTTTATATATGATTATTTTTATTTACACAGACATGTACAAAATCTGCGACACTGGCATGTCGATGTTATCGATCAACAGCTGTTATAAACTGAGATCTCATCAGGCAAAGTTAAAATCCGATTTTAACCTTAGATTATATTCGGAAAGAACCAAGGTTAAAATCGTATTTTAACTCTACCTGATGAGATCTCAGTTTATAACAGCTGTTGATCGATAACATCGACATGCCAGTGTTGCAGATGTTGTATATGTTTGTGTAAATAAAAATAATCATATATACATATATATATATATATATATATATATATATATATATATATATATATATATGGGGGTTATGTGTGTGTGTATGTATGTATGTATATATATATTAATATAGATGTGTATGTAAGTACTTATGCATGTATATATGTGTATTTTACGTACGTATTTGTGTGCAGAAAGCTGCGTCTTCACGCAAATAGTTAATTGGTATGTATTTGTAACATATAGATCGAACAAACTATTAATGTAGTGATCCACACGAGTAGATTTGTTTAAACATATTTCATCCCAAACAAGGAAGGCCGCCACTATAGACGTAATTTGTTACTGAGAATCAGGGTGTAGGTTTTGGATTTCATCCTAAGTTGGGAGCTGTGCAGCGAGATTTCTGTTTACGTTAGTTTAAAACCTCTGCATGTCGGTACAGTCGGGGAAACAGGGAGCACGGAATGAGTTCCAGAAGCTGACAGCACGAGGAAATAAGCTACTGAAGTGGAAGGCTCTCCGGCATATGGGGACCTCCACAGTGAATGGATGGGATTTAGCTGATTGTCGAGTTGGTCTAGTGTATTTACGTCTAGGGTGCATCAGAGTACCTAGTTGATCGGAGCACAATCCATTAAAATATTTGTAAAACAAGCACAAGGATACAGCATTGCCGCGATGGGACAGGGGCTGGAGCTTGGTGGATAGTGAGAGACCTATTAGATTAGCGACTCTTTTTTGGACGTTGTCTAAGAGGGAGAGACTAGTGGATGATGCACCAACCCAGATGTGGCAACAACACTCCATGCATTGGCGGATGGTGGCTTTGTAGAGATACAGGATTATGTCAGGTGTGAGGAGTTTTCTTGCACGGTAAAGGGAGACCACCTTCTTTGCTGCAGCCTTGGCAATGTCTTCAATGTATTTGCTCAAATTCCTGTTACCTGTGAATGTTAGGCCGAGGAGTTTGAATGTTGAACTCTCAGGTAGGGTTTTATTAGCCATGACAATTAGATTTATCTAGATGTTGGAAAGATATATATATATATATATATATATATATATATATATATATATAGGCAAACATTATTAAATAACACGGAGTGGTTTTGTTTGATGCGACTTTTTTTCTTTTTTTTTCAATTTTCCGAATTGTCCATCTAATGTTTCGGTCAAATTGATGTAAATATGATCCATGGGTTTCTTGTTCCATTCTTTTTTCTTTTTTGCAAGTACTTTCGATTTGAATCGTCAAATCATCTTCAGGCGGTATTAGTTTTAGTGTCTTTACACATTATGACTTTACTGTTGTGCTCATTTTTGAATTATAACGGCAAGTAGTTTATAACTTGAAAAAGCGTCTGTAAAGTTGAAATGTACATGAGTGTGTGATGGCGTTCTACATATATGAGAGATTTAAAAGTTTGACTGTTTAAACCGTTAAGAAATTGATGACGTTAAAGAAAGTGCATACAATTCAAACGCATAACTACCTAATGGCTTAGAATTTGGTAATGTTAATTATTATGCTAGACACTTTAAAATGTTGCGACTAGTTTCATAATTGACAGTATTAATTGTGGGATGTTTAGTTTTTATGTAGAGGGCTTCGAGTATTTTTAATAAAAAATTTTAAAAAGTCGCACTAAATAAAACCACTCCGTGTTATGTAATAATTTTTGCCTAAATGAAAATATGCTGCCTAAATACACACAATATATATATATATATATATATATATATATGTGTGTGTGTGTGTGTTCGAAGATCTATTAAAAAATGTATTATTTTCCCCAAGTCGATGACCATTGTGAATTATCCGTTGCTTTCTCTTCCTTTTCATTTATTTTGGACAATACAAATTGAATATTTATACAAATTGTCCAAATATCTTGTATTGTCATCAGAATGAACCCGATATTTTTACAATAGGGTGCCTTGCTGACTCTCAGGTAGAGAAGAGGATTCAGAATTCTAGTCATGGAAAGATGTTCGCTTATTTTGCCTTTCCGTCCACCAGATTGTGACGGATAGGAATTATCAAACGAAGAAATGAACTTCGTTTGTGGAAGACCCGAGGAAAAGACAGTTAATTCGCAATCTAAAGGGAAGAGGACGCGCCATTTAAGTGTATAATCGCATCACACGTCTCTCAATCTTTATAAATAAGTGGTTTCCCTCGATCAAAAGTACATGAAACGAGGCTTCACTCAAGCAAAAAATAGCTATTAATCGCCACTTCTGAAATCTGTTTTTCATCAATAATTGCTATTTAGTTGAACCAATCCGAAGATCTCTTCGGGGCATGAATTGAATGCCTACGTTCATAGAAAACAATAGATGGGGGATATGTTTGGGGTAATTCGTGCGTGCAGGATATTTCAAAAGAATAGATATTTCCATACTATCATTCGGGGGATGTATCAATCACCCTCACGATAATTCTGATCTATGCAACAGTTTGGTTTACTATACTATAAGGTTTGTGTAGGGAAACCATTTTGGGAGAAGGAAAACTCTGAAATCGTACCAGTCCTTCATTTTTTTTTCATATCGATTCCGGATATTTAGTATCTTCCGCTGGATATATCAATGACGTAACCAGTGAAGTGCAGCTAGTAATTGCGCAACACATACTACAGGGGGTTCCCAAAGTCTAGGGCACATTTCAAGTCCTCATATCTGCTAGACTATGGATGGTAGTAAGACGAAACTGGTACCATTTTAAAGCTAAATTCATTCAGTTTTTTGTAACGCTAATGATTTTTTCATATCTTTCCAGGCCCAGTAATGGCGTTCAATCAACCAGAAAAAAAGCGTTTTGCGTCCTTGAATTTTTAAAAACTGAATCATGGACACGTGTTCAACGGGCATTTCCCACAAAATTCTGAATGTAAAACGCCGGACTATTGACATCAACATTTAAGGTTCGATCCTTGACTAAGTTAGCCATGCCAATAACGGCTGTGAGCCAGAAACACGTATCCAATGATTACTTTTATGTACGCATATAAGTGGGTTTTTTGTGTTTCGACAGCAAGATTTTCCCAATCACTGGGTTCACGTAACTCATCTAGTTAACCTTTCATCTAAACATAATCCTCGTCCTGCAAGCGCGCCAGGCATGAACCCTAATCTGCCTCTCCGTTTCTGACGAGTGTTTTCTTGTTTCGTTCATGATTATTGGTCGTTTATTCTGATGAGATTCTTCTCGGAACTGAGGAGAGAGTGGGTCTGGTCGTGTTAGGTTGAACTCAGGGCGGAAGAAAAACAATTTAATTATAACAAAATCAAATCAACAGTTTTTATTTTACGATTACGAAGTCCATTTTGTTATTTTGGGTGGGGGTGGGGCAGGACAAAAGATTATGAAAAAAAACGGAAAAAAAATTACTAATTAAAATTAACACGTGATTCAATCGAAGGTAGGAGGAGGAGGAGAAGGAGTAGGAGGAGGAGAAGTTACAAGATTTAATTGCATGTCAAGTTCTTGTTGGTTATCTTTTTTTTCTGATATGGCGCACGTGGTCCGATGAGGGGGGGGGATAGAACTCTTCTAGCTGCTATTATTCAATATTTCGAGCGCAATGCCATTCATCGGGAATGATGACGTGGCTTTTCTCGAATCAAATGCGGGTGAAAAGCGCACCATACATCATTAAAATATCTTTAAAAGCACACATGGAACATCGTACTACCCTCCGCTCTCTTTATATACACGGTGTTCCAAAAGTCTTGGGCGCATTTCAAGTCCTCATATCTGTTGGACTATGAATGGTAGTAAGACGAAACTGGTACCATTTTAAAGCAAAATTCATTCAGTTTTTTGTAACGCTAATGATTTTTCCACCGTATTAATTGTTTGTGTGTAACTTATTTTGAATGTTTCTTTGGAGAGGGTGTGTGTGGGGGTGCGCCCCCTAAATGGTAGCGTTTACAAAGAATAGCGTGACTATGTTACTCACCGTGTTGCCTAGAATATACATTCCATAAAATCCGTTTATTAGTTTCGGAGATTACCCTGTACACACACAAATAAATAAATATATATATATACTTAAATTTATATATAGAGAAGAAGAATACACATCCCATGACAGGTAAAAAGTAATTCCCCTAACAGAGGCATTGTACCATTTTTACCTGTTTATGGCGAAATTGTGATGTTCTACTTTTTACTGATAACAGTCAATCAACATCGTACAACTTTGTTGAACTGCTTCATTTCTTGCAGGAGGGACCACGTAATAGTTAGCAACATCCCTAAGTGAAAGTGATATTATGGAACCGACTAGATTCGAAATTCGCATACCAAGGTGATCCGTCCGTGCCGTTATCCACTTGACCACCGTCACTTTCATATATTTTGCATTAAGTTATAATTATATAATGTTTCCTTAAAACTATTGATGATTTGAAAAGAGACAAATAATATTTATAAATTAATTATGAAATAAACAATAAAAATTTATACGAATATTTGGAACTATACTTCTTATCAGTGAATCTAAAAATTTTCTCCCGGTGTGTTATGATTTACAATATGAGTACTTCTGAATGTGAGGGGAAATGTTCCTCTCGTTCCCGTTTTTAGGACCAATAGCAAATACAATATTCATCAGGATGAAATATGAAAATCGATTCAATCGATTAAAAATAAAATCATTGTTTTGAAGACCACAGGTTAATATTTGGCATAAACGATTGATAAAAAAAGTCTTAAGAATTTTGAAATAGGAGAAAAAATGCTTATATTGTGCTTATTAGTTGTGATGATTATGATTGTTACTTCTAATCATAATAATAATCATCATCATCAGCATCTTCATAATGATGATGATGATGATGATGATGATGATGATGATGATGATGATGATGATGATGATGATGATGATGATAATAATAATAATAATAATAATAATAATAATAATAATAATAATAATAATAATAAAGAAGTTTATTTTAAGTTATGTAAGTGTTAGGACGGTTAATCGCAATCGAAATTGGGAAAATCGGAATATTTGGCAGTATCGGTATCGGAACAACTTGGATTCCAAAAAACGATTTTTTTTTTCTTGACAATAAAAAATGAAACAAAAAACGATGTATTTATTTTATTAGAAAATTGTTTATTTAAAACATGAGACTGGGGGCTGAAGAACCGCAGGTTGGGAATCCCATTCCCAGATTTAGCATTGACTCCCCCGTGTCTTATTTTATTTGATATTGGTAAATAGTGTTAACTTGCCTATTCACTTTTCAAACATTTCAAAATGTTCAAATTTCTTTTCCCATAAAATTTTGCATAAATCTATTGTTTCCTTTTCAAAATATCCATTGGATGATCTTTATATTCATGCGTGCGATTGTTCAAACCATTTCGCTCGGTTTGCATAACGCTATGCAAGGTTTCTAAGGTCATGTCTCTTATCTCTACAGGGGATTAGACTTAAGTTGTCGCACTCTACGTCTGAGGGGTGTTGTAAAGGTACATATTGAGGTCAACCTTTCCAGCCCAGTGCAAGAATGTCCTGGAGATAAAATCTTGAAATGTTGACACATATAAATCCTCATTAAACTTTGCGCTGCTGTAAGTGCGTGAACAATTCTCTAACGAGACCTGCCGCTGTTGTTCTGCCGTCTCTTTCCTGCGGGCAGATCGGTCGGACATATTTTATTCATGTCGTCACGCAGTCTGCGTCTCCGACAACAATAATAACCATATAAAATGATTCAGGTTTCTAGTTAGCTTCATTCAGGCACGTTTCTAGTTACCTGAATCATCGCGTCGGTGTGACTACTTTGGAGCGCCATTTTGCTCAATAAAATCCAATCACCTGAACAAATGGTCGTATAATCAGTACCATTGGAGAGCCATGAATATTATAACTGTCCTGTTTTTAAATCTCCGAAACAGTTACATGGTAAACAGCTGATGATCCCCGTGTTAATATTAGACGCTTAAGGTCTCCTGTTTTTGTTTCACTCTTAGATAATTACCCCCCCCCCCCCTTTTTTTTACTTATATTTTTTCATTTATTAATTTTCCAACGAATGTTAAGTCTGCAATATCTTGGATTTAGTTTGTTTGTCTGGGAATTTAAACTGCATTTTACATATTTTTTTTTAAATGACTCAAAGCTTCTTTAGACTATATATATATATATATATATATATATATATATATATATATATATCTTTAAGTCAGGTTCATAGTATATTCCAATAGCCATGTTTTTATTTTATTATTTTTTATGTTTTCACACTTCCCAAAACCATAACATTTCTGTTAGATATATTTTTTACGGTCCCCTTTATTTGCCTTGTGCCAAACAACATTTTTATGTCAATAAAAATAATAAAATAAAAACATGGTTATTGGAATATAATATTACCCTGACTTATATTTGCTCTGTTGTCACTAATTCACAATCATCGAGCTGAATCTTTTAAGGAGACTGCAAAGTAAAAGGGCACTGATAGTATATGATAATACATATATTGTCATTAATAATTATATATATATATATATATATATATATATATATATATATATATATATATATATATATCGGATCAAATATAAACCAAAGTAAAAACTTTTAGTAGATGGAACCTATTGTGAAGAGGATAAGCTCAATATACGAGATAGAGCAATAGTAGAGATAGAAGAAAAAAGAGTGATAAATATGAGACGATTGTCCAAATTTATTTCAAAGCCTTGGCTTAAGGAAAGAATAATAAACGCTAGTTTATTACTGAATACACCTTGCATTGAACAATTGAAATTTGAAATAAATTTGGACAATCGTCTCATATTTATCACTCTTTTTTCTTCTCTCTATCTCTCTCTCTCTTTCTCTCTCTCTCTCTCTCTCTCTCTCTCTCTCTCTCTCTCTCTATATATATATATATATATATATATATATATATATATATATATATATATATGAAGTTAATCCAACAAAAACTATAAGAGGCAACTAATATCTTTAATTAGTGAACATCCGGATAAAACTGAAGCTCAATATACTGGATAGAGCATTAATAGCATAATATAAAATGAAGTAATAAAATAAGGTGCGAATCAAATTTTTTAGAATTCAATGTTTAGGCAAAGTACCTTAAACTCATGAGTTAAGGACTTTAAGGTACTTTGTCTGAACATCAAATTCTAATAAAATTTGATTCGCACCTTATTTTATTACTTCATGTTATATTATGCTATATATATATATATATATATATATATATATATATATATATATATATATATATATATGAAGCAATCCAACAAAAGATATAAGCGTCAACTAATATCTTATAATTAGTGAAACATCTGGATAAAAACTGAAGCTCAATATACTGGATAGAGCATTAATATTATAATATAAAATGAAGTAATAAAATAAGGTGTCAATCAAATTTTATTAGAATTCATATATTTGCTGTTATGTATTTTTATGTATTTGTGTATATAATTTTATATATTTTCAAAGCTTAATTTTATTACCTGTAGTGTTATAACTGCGGTAATGGTCCTCTGAAGAGAAGAATTATCTTTGAAAACTCATGAGCTAAGGACTTTAAGATACTTTGCTTGAACTTTTAATTCTAATAAAATTAGATTGACACCTTATTTTATTACTTCATTTTATATTATAATATTAATGCTCTATCCAGTATATTGAGCTTCAGTTTTTATCCGGATGTTTCACTAATTATAAGATATTAGTTGACGCTTATATCTTTTGTTGGATTGCTTCATATATATATATATATATATATATATATATATATATATATATATATATATATATATATATATATAGTAAGCTATGAAAATATATTTATTGCAATTAAGCTACACAGAGGCTCCCGCGTTTCATCTCCGGGGGAACCTTCTGTGTAGAAAATTGCCATAAATATTTTTTCATAGCTTACTACCTAGCTCTACTTACGTATCGAGAACTGTTGAAGTAAATACTGAAATATGATACATAAAATATTATATCTCCTTATAACATTTTATGTGGATACATGAAATATATATATATATATATATAAGGACTTAAGGATACTTTGCTTGAACTTTGAATTCTAATAAAATTTGATTGACACCTTATTTTATTACTTCATTTTATATTACAATTATATATATATATATATATATATATATATATATATATATATATATATAATTCTCCACCTCTCATACGTGCACGTCATAGTCACGTGCGGAGTCACGTGCTTTGGCTTATTTGAAGTAAATCTGCCCTTACTTCCTCCCCCCAGAGTAACGAAGTGTTCACTCGCTGTCGATCATTTCCATTCTCGATGGCAATGCTTAATTGCTTCATACCAATCTCAATTAACTGTGAATTGGTAGATACTATTGGTGACTATTTGTGACTTGTGGATGCTAATATGTTCAACTTCCATGCAGAGAAATATTAAAAAGACCGGAAAGTAGAGATAAAAATCACGTTTTGAGAAAGTTTGCTTAGAGTCGAATGCCATTAAAATTCTAATGAGTGAGAAGTATACTCATGGGGGAGAGACTTTCATTCAGAGGCTCAATTAGTAAAACTTTTTTCTTTTCATATATACGAGTATAGGCACACCCAGCATTGCCCAGAATGAATGAGCCTGTGTTTTTTTTCTTTTAAAAATCATATCAAACAATGCCTTTGATGTTTATGGATATTCGAACAAAAAAAAAATGAATATATATATATATATATATATAGATATATATATATATATATATAAATACAGCACATTTCCTCAAATGAAACAACACTCGTTCAAATCGAAAGACATTTCTTTCAAATGGGTTTACAAATCTGATGAGAGCGGACCACCGCTTGAAACGCGTTATATAAAATTATAAAATGATAAAATAAAAAAAATAATAAATAAATGTTGAAAAAAACTTTTTACTAATGTTGGTAGCCTTACTCCTTTACATATATACTTTTCTCTCGTTGGAACTGCACTAATACTGCACTACACGCTTTTCTCTCTCTCTCTCTCTCTCTCTCTCTCTCTCTCTCTCTCTCTCTCGGCCAACGGAAACTGTCACGTAATTAAGGGAAATTAAGATCTGTATGTACATAGAAGCGGGCACAGATAGAAGACTAGTCGAGAGTGTTCGACGAACGTATTCGGAACTTTGCATTAGAGTGTTTGACAGTCTATTTTTAACATTCCCGAGAGTGCTCAACTTTAATTTCTTAAAGGGGCTTAGTATAATATTTATTAATAAATATTAAATTATATATATATATATACATAAATATATATACATACATATATATATATACATATACATATATATATATATACATATATATATGCATATATATATATATATATATATATATATATATATATATATATATATATATACATATATATATATATATTCAATATAGCTATTTTGAGCTAATTTTAAAAGAAATTCCTAGCAGAAGCCCCCTTTACAATTGGTTCAACGTCAATTTCATATTATTTTTTCAATTTTTCTGATGGTCTTTTTCGTATTAAAATAAAAAAATAATAATAAATGTTCCATAGTTTTCACAGGTTTTGCGAACGTTTTCCATTCTTCGTCGAATAATCCTCAGGTGTCAAAAGCAAATGAACAAAAAAGCTGATATGTGGGCAAATTTGATTGACAAGGACACGTTTTTAATGGCGAATACATTGATTTTCCTATTTGTTTGTCTCCACACGAGATTAGACACAAAGTCGGTTTTTAAATGTGGAGAAAATTCAGCTCCACAAAAAAGCGCATTGTTTTATTATATTTTGCCAGAGCACTACTCTCAGGTCTACTCGTACCCAGACGTGTAGTACCGGTCGGGTTAGGGTTTAGGGTTAGGGTTAGGGTTAGCGTTAGGCTATGAGTTAGGGTAAGGATAAGGGTTAGGCTATGAATTAGGGTTAGGGTTAGGGTAAGGATTAGGCTATGAGTTAGGGTTAGGGTTAGGGTTAGGGTTAGGGTTAGGCTATGAGTTAAGGTTAGGGTTAGGGTTAGGGTTAGGCTATGAGTTAGGGTTAGGGTTAGGGTTAGGGTTAGGCTATGAGTTAAGGTTAGGGTTAGGGTTTATGGTTATGGTTAGGATTAGTGTTAGGGGTTAGGTTTAGGGGTTAGGGTTAGGGTTAGGGTTAGGGTTAGGTTTCGGTTACGGTTAGGGTTAGGGTTAGGGTTTCGGTTAGGGTTAGGGTTTAGGGTTTGGGGTTAGGGTTAGGGTTAGGGTTAGGGTTTAAAGTTAAGGTTAGGGTTTAGGTTAGGGTTAGGGTTAGGGTTGGGGTTAGGGTTTGGGGTTAGGGTTAGGGTTAGGGTTTAGGTTAGGGTTTAGGTTAGGGTTAGTGTTAGGGTTAGGGTTTGAGTTAGGGATAGGGTAAGGGTTAGGCTATGAGTTAAATAGTTTATTGACCATTTATTTACGAGTTAAAAATTTCATTCCAAAACAAAATGGCGGTTGTTTTGCAACGACAAAAAAAATTAAAATCAAAATATGCGTTACGCACAAACGTTTTTAATTTATTCTCAATTTCTCTCATCAACATATCAACAATAATAAAAGGATTGATTCAATGTATGCCTTTGCCGATGAAAATGCTATTAAAAACATTAAATTGCGACTGACCAATCGCCAGAACAGAAATTGGGAAAGAATGTAAAAATAACAATTTCAAGTGTCATCCTTGAAATTCATTTTTATCAAAACACATTTATTTTAAGAAAAGCAATGCATATTCATTATGTTAATCATCTTAATTGTCTTGGGAAGCTTCGAGATTAAAATTCAAATTTATCCTGGCCGAAACAGACAGTAAATTGTTTATATTAGAAGTTTACAAACAAATATTTGCTAAATTACCGAATTCAGCGTCCCCGTTTTCTGTATGTATCGTGATTTTAGACTGAATCTACGAACGACGTTCGAGCACATGCAACCGCCTGCAACCGCCACTCCTGCACTGATGGGGGTAAAAAAAAAACGAAACGATATCGTCTGTAGGTGAATAATCATTTAATATTTGAATAAATATTTATAGTATATATATATATATATATATATATATATATATATATATATATATATATATATATAAAATTAATTATATATATATAAATAAATATATATATATATATGTATATAAATAAATAAATATAAATAATTATACATATAAATAAATATATGAAATATTTTTATAAATATATATATATATAAATAAACTAAATATATATATATATATATATAAAATATATATAAATAAAATGTTATATATAATACAATTATATAAACATTGAAAATATTATAAGTAATATATTAGTATGTATTTTTTTTCGTTTTATTATTTACTACAAAAGGACCCAACACATGAACAGGACTTGGTAGTAGTAGTAGTAGTAGTAGTAGTAGTAGTAGTAGTAGTAGTAGTAGTAGTAGTAGTAGTAGTAGTATACAAATATATTGAATGTAAGTGATCCGTTTGCGTTTTGCATGACGTCTTCCATCGGGAATGAAACACAGACATGTCTGTATAACTCACTTGCCATTAATATAAATATTTAAAGAAAAGTTAAGTTCAATAACCATCATCATCATCATCATCACCATCACCATCATCATCATCATCATCACCACCACTATCATCATCATCATCATCATCATCACCATCATCATCATCATCATCATCATCATCACCACCATCATCATCATCATCATCATCATCATCATCATCATCATCACCATCATCACCACTATCATCATCATCATCATCATCATCATCACCACTATCATCATCACCATCATCACCATCATCACCATCATCATCACCATCATCACTATCATCATCATCATCATCATCATCACCATCATCATCATCATCATCATCATCACCACTATCATCATCACCACCATCATCATCATCATCATCATCATCATCACCACTATCATCATCATCATCATCATCATCATCACCACTATCATCATCACCACCATCATCATCATCATCATCATCATCATCACCACTATCATCATCATCATCATCATCATCATCACCATCATCATCATCATCGTCATCATCATCATCTAGTCATAGTGGTCTCACGGAACTTCCTGACTCTCTAACGCCATCTCTCTATCCTCAATCACATCTGGTAGGTCCTCATGGGTTTATTGTGAATCTTCTGTTAGTTGTTCGATGTGGGTTCTGTGCGATCTAACCACTGAGCCACAACCCTGTTTTTGGCATCCACAGAAGAACATCGTTGATGATTTGATCTTTAACCTCCAGCAATGTCCAGCAAATCTGGGTTCTTCTCTCTCTGACCAGGACTCAAATCTGAAAGAGATGTCCATAGAGTTGTCTACAGGAGATGCTAAGAGCAGCTTGTATCATTCTGGTGCATACACCATCAGTTTTCTTCTCCAATCTTTTGGTGAAAGTTCAAGTGCTACTTCGATAGAACGACTCAATAACTATAAATTTACTTATATCACAAGGAAATTGTATAACACCGATTTTTTTTAAATAAAATAAAAAATATTATGAATCTCCAGGGTGTAAGTAAATACTGCATGTAAAAATTGAGCTCAATGGTTGGCACTTAAAGTCAAACGGAGCTCAAATATTACTACCTAGTTGAATACAAATTGTATGACTTAATAATATTTTGTAATCATGCTCTAAATGAAACACAAACAATATTCACCCTTACATACATATGTTTCAAGAAATTCAATTCATTATAAATTTCACAATACATAAATACTTTATCAATTCAATGCAAGCAATATTCAATTGAATTATTGAGTAATTACAATCACAAATATAAAATAAAGTCTATTTTTTCCCACTTATGATAGGCAAAATCACTGTAGTCCATAAAAAGCAAAATATATATTTAAGAATGGATTATTTTTTAAGGTGGGCAATGCAAGCTTCAAAAGGTTTTATAACATATATATATATATATATATATATATATATATATATATATATATATATATATATATATAGTAATCCAGGTAGGGTAAAATCCACAGGATAGAAATCCAAAGGGAATCAAACCGGGTTTATAAAAGAGTGCTCAATGAAAAAATATAGAGCTGTATTGTGAATGCTTTTATTCAAACATGTACAAGGTCTGCTACACTGGCATGTCGATGTTATCGATCTACAGCTCTCAAGAGCTGAGGTCTCACTATATATATATATATATATATATATATATATATATATATATATATATATATATATTAATCTGGTTTTGAGGATTAAACTTGAAATAAACAAATGGGAAAGACTCGATTATTTCTTTAATTTTGATTTCATAATAACCGGATTGGCTTTCAGATATACATATAAATCTCGAAAAGTAAAATGATTTGAAATGCTGGAATTTTTGTGTCGAGAAGGAATTACTGAAAAATATAAGTTTAGGACAATTGAACTGTTTACTTAATAATGCTAGTCTATTATATAAAGGGGCATGCATTTTTTGTTTCATTTTACTTCAGTCAAAGTTCTCAGAAATCACGGGGACCTTTCCTGGGACTAACACTTGATCTCTATATGAGATACATAGATATTCGTATATTCAATTAATGTAGTTCTTTACCTGTCAAACGTTGAGTTAGTAAAGGAGCGATTTGTTTTTCTCCCCGATTGACCAGTTAAATACGTTATATTATATGTTTCGTGTGGTCTCTTGGTCTTACCGAATTCCAGGACAAGAATTCATCTAGTCTGGTGGAGTATCTAGCTAAGTGTTGTTACTTGTGGTAACATTACTTGGAGAAGGTGTACCATTTCTCGTATATAGCCGTGTCAAGGTGATCTTATTTGGGCTTTGAATACTATGTTATTTTGAATATTTGGTCAGGGTTAACTTTTAGGGAAGTATCCGCATGTCAGGTTATCCTGACAAACCCTTTTACTGAGAGACCGAAGACAGTCGAAGATAGTGTATAGTAGGTAATTCAAACTCTCTCTCTCTCTCTCTCTTTATATATATACATATATATATATATGTATGTGTGTGTGTATGTGTGTGTGTGAATTACGTTTTAAAAGTAGGTATATGTGTATATGTGTGTATGTCGAGCTAAAAGTAGAAAACTACCAAAGAAACACCCACAAATAAAGATATTCTTGGTCAGTGTCACCCTGAATGAATAATATCTAAAATTTGACCCTAAACTTCTGCCGATTTCGTCTGGGGGTGTTGATTTTTTTTGCAATTTACATGTACTAACTAAGGAGAAATAACTCTAGTTTTTTTTTGTTTTTCAAATATATTTTTTTCTTTACGCTTACTCAAGTAATCTATAAAATGTGTTTGTCCAGAAACACGAATAGGCTGAGGATAGAAGAAAAGAGGGAGTAGGTAGAGCGAGGGGGTCGGAGAGAGCGGGACTCGTGGAGAGAGGGACCGGGGAGAGGGGGTTCCGGGGAAGAGAGAGATAGAAGTTTAAGAGAAATATGTTAAACTTTTTTCCTCGGGCAACACCGGTGAGCACTGCTAGCTGTTGAATAAAAAGTACATGATGAGCGGATTATGCAAGGAAAGATATTATACCCGAAGTAAAACTAAAACATATTAACATTCTGAAAAAAAAAACATTTCCATACCATTTATGTTTTTATAATGTGGCTTTTAGAAATCAAATATCTAAAAATGCAACATCATTTTGAAGAATAAAAAAGCATGGAGAAAAATCATTAAAAAATCGAATGGAATACAATAGAGGAATCAATTCTATAGAAGGAAACCGCAAAGGATGTAACCGTTGTCTTCTATGAAAACTGATCGATATTATAATTCAGAGAACGAGACAACATATTGAATAAGAAAGATGAGCTGCTGTCAAACTGTCGACAGTCAAATAAACAGATATCAACATTTTTGAAAATCATTGATCAGTCATAAGTATTCTATTGGCAGTAATCACATGAACGGTGAAAAAAATTGAATAAAAGTTCTGTCGGTGAGAACAAAGACAGATAACAAAAAAGTCGGATGAAGATCAAGGAGGCCGGAACACTAAGATTGGAACTTGTCAGAGAACCGAAAAGAAATGTGGAACATGAAGAAAATGTTTATAGTACCAATAATTGTAGAGACGCTTGGAACAGTAAAAAAAAACTGGTGAAAGGAGTACAAAAAATTCGAATCTCATGTAGGATTGACACAATACAACGCACGGCATTGGTGAAAGCAGCTTAAATATTAAGGAAAATCCTCAAGTTAGGAAACAAACCCATACAATCAGATAACGCCAACCAATCATAAGTTGTAATAGACAAGAGAACTGAAACTGCCAGAAATCTCATAATCTGACATCCCCCACCTTAAAAGTAAGACTACAACATAGCCGTCTTCAAATCCAACGCCAACAAATATTTGTCTTAAATCGTACTACAAACCCTGGATATGTGACATTAACATTGGATATATGAAATTAACCTGGATATGTGAAATTAACAAGGATATGTGACATTAACATTGGATGTATGAAATTAACCTGGATATCTGACATTAACCCTGGATATGTGATATTAACATTGGATATGTGACATTAACCTGGATATGTGACATTAACCTGGATATGTGACATTAACCCTAGATATGTAACATTAACATTGGATATATGAAATTAACCTGGATATCTGACATTAACCCTGGATATGTGATATTAACATTAGATATGTGACATTAACATTGGATATGTGACATTAACCTGGACATGTGACATTAACCCTGGATATGTGACATTAACCCTAGATATGTGACATTAACCCTGGATATGTGACATTAACCCTAGATATGTGACATTAACCTGGGTATCTGACATTAACATTGGATATGTGACATTAACCTAGATCTGTTACATTAACCCTAGATATGTGACATTAACCCTGGATATGTGACATTAACCCTGGATATGTGACATTAACATTGGATAAGTAATCAAACTTTTTATACCATTCATCACGTTAAATCCTTTCATAATATTCTTTATCATTCAACGTATAATCAACACATCCCGTTAACCCTTATCCTCGAGTAGTTTTTGACCTTGATAAGTGGTAATGAGAGACAAAGATAATAGAGAAAAAACAGTAACGAAGCCGATGTACTGATAAAAAAACAAATTACGTATGAGTCAACATGCTACGATATATCTTTCTATGGAAGTCGCTCCAGAGAAAGTTTGAAATTGCTTGATGTAAGGAGCTGAAGAATAAAAAACCCAAATATGGTTAACTCAGATGCTTGTTGACCTTAGTCTTGAAAAGAGTTCCACAAGATCACAGTTCTAAGGAAGAAGCTACTCTGTATTTCAACGAGAAACATGAACAAAAAATCGTTGAAGACCACAAGACCAACAAGTTGATCGAGCTGTAACAAAGGAAGCAGGGAATAAATCAGAATACACGCCATAATAGTACTTATAGAACATACTGATATAAGAAACATCATGTCTGTGAAAAAGGTCTACAGATACAGCTCTAAATTCTATCTAGAATACCCAAAGTGGACAGAAATTCACAGGCCCAAATATGACAATAGTACTTTTTATAAATTTTGACAGTAGATTTGTAGATATAGATAATAGTCTAAAGTGTTAGAAAATGTTCGAAGCGATACAGGGAACCGATTTAAGATATATATATATATATATATATATATATATATATATATATATATATATATATATATATATGTGTGTGTGTGTGTGTGTGTGTGTGTGTGTGTGTGTGTGTGTGTGTGTGTGTACCTAGGCAGCATTTTTTTCTTTAAGACACGTATTATTAAAAATAACCGACAATTTTTGTCTGGTTATTTTAGTGTTGATCCCTATAATTTTCCGGATTAAAATCTTAATCTCGGAAGGAAATTGGCTGATGAAACTGCCATAGTGTACATGTTTACCTGTTTGTCATTATTCCGCTGACGATGGACCCAGACGGGTCAGAAAGTACTCTGGACCAACATGCACACTATGGCAGTTTCATCAGCCAATTTCCTTCCGAGATTAAGATTTTAATCCGGAAAATATAAGAGATCAACACTAAAATAACCAGACAAAAATTGTCGGTTATTTTTAATATATATATATATATATATATATATATATATATATATATATATATATATATATATTCAAACATTGTTTAAAATAACAGAATTCGTCTGTTTAATTATACTTTGTTTTTATTTTTTCAATTTTTCTAATAATGTTTTTTGTATTAAAATTTTAAAAAAATAATAAATGTCTCGTTTCCGATTCTTCGTCGGATCATCCTCAGGTGTCAAAAGAAAAGAGCTGGAGAAAGAAGAGAATATTTTAAAAGACAGCGGGAAAATACGCAGAGAACGTTTTTCACATTGTTCCAGGAAGTCGTTGGCGATTTTAAATTTAGCAACGGTGGATGGCATCACAGAACAAAATCGCATTACTTTTAGCATTTTAAAATGTTTCCACTGGTTTCATATGGGATATTATTAATTTTAGGTTGTTGTGTTTTTATATAGATAGCTTCGAGTACTTTTTATTTTTTTTAAATTGTTTTCGGAAAATATAATTTTAGTGTTTTTAACTAGAATTTGTCTTAAATCAGAGGGAGGGCAGTGATATTTTTGTAGATGTTAGTAAATTGAGCTAGATTTAATAAGATGCATGGTGAAGTGACAGGATAGGGTACTGCTTGTAAAACCAATGTAGATATTAGCTTTATTATTATTATAGGGGGTTACATTCTCCCAAAGGGCATTTAAACTTATAAATAACATTGTTTTTTTCTAGTGTTTTTTTAGTTTGGGTTTTAAATTTCTTATAGTAAATAATGAGTCTAATTTTATTGTTATTGTCAATTGGTGATATGTAACTGGGTATAATATTTGTCATGACTCTTCTTTCTAATCTGAAGTTTGGTTGCATTTGATTACAATAGTATATGTTAATATTTTTTTTAGTTGTGATGTTGAATATTATCTGTACTGGTGGTTTTTAAGTTTAAGTTTAAGGTTACATCTACACACAATATATATATATATATATATATATATATATATATATATATATATATATATATATATATATATATATATATATATATAACTTCTTTGTAATATAGCAAGAAAAATCCCAGCCGAGTGCTCGATTAATTGAAAATTAAAATTAAAAATTAAGAGCGTAATATTTATTTATTTTGGTACTAATTTTTCTGTACCAATATATATATATATATATATATATATATATATATATATATATATATCCAAATAGTATTATTTAAACATGCATGTATGTATAATCTAACTGAAAAAACATATATAGCAACACAACTTACTAATGTACATTATGTTGGTTACATACTTTTTCCATATATCCTTTAGACTTTTTCGGGTGTTATTCAAATTGGTTTCATAAACACGCATGCACACACGTGTATATCTATATATCTATATATCTATACATATACAAATATATATATATATATATACATTTTTATGTGGTAAAATACTCTATATGCAAATTGTGTATGTTTTCCTTCTGGTAAATAATTAAAAAGCTTTTACTTAAAAGTGTATTGACGTCCGTATACTTCCGTGCCCACGAAAACCCGTTGTATATTTAACTAATGTCGGAATTAATTTCCATTGCTTATTTAATTATAAGTTCATCGTAATTCGCAAAAAAAAAAACTCACACACACAACTCGGGGAGAAGTGTTAAAATAATTTGAATAAAAAATATCTAATATCGCAGTCGCTAGAGATTTGCGCCATTTTGAATATTATTCCGGCTCCGAATGACTGTGGACCCGACGGGCGAACGGTTATTTCGAAACTGACTTCAAG
>OY744547.1:4920487-4982987 GCA_963556195.1 Sepiola atlantica
TCGTAACATCGCTTCTAGAGACAGACTTACCATTTTTGTTTATCGCAGAGGAATCTGCCCGAATCTCTTGAGATGTGACTCTTGGTCGAAATAGAGTGTTTATTTCAATTTGTTATCCGTTTATCTTTCGAAACTCAAACGATTCCCAATAATCGCTAATCTCGTTTTTTTTTCAAGGTTTTTTATCTTTTTTTCTCTTCTTTGTGTATTCGTCTGTCAATGTGATATAGGTTATAAAAGGAGCAAATCAGAAAAAAAATAACTATGAAACTTTGTAGGATTTGAATTAGCCGGACTAATATTCTCAACGTGTGTGTGTTATATTCACAAATCTCCGGCTGATGTAATCTCCGACCTTCTTAGAGTGCATCGTCTCGAAATTAATAACTTTTATTTCGAACTCGGGAATCTGGACAAGATTTCGAACTGAACTATTTATTTAATTCACAAGATTAGAGAGCTCTCACTTTATCAGCCATGAACGAGTATAAGTGTTGAGCCATGTTATTTTAGTTATTACCACGTATACTATAGGTTAGGGTTAGGGTTAGGGTTAGTGTAAGGGTTAGGGTTAGGGTTTAGGGTTATGGTTATGGTTATGGTTATGGTTAGGGTTAGGGTTAGGGTTTAGGGTTAGGGTTAGGGTAGGGTAAGAGTTAGGGTTTAGGGTTATGGTTGGGGTTAGGGTTAGGGTTAGGGTTAGGGTTAGGGTTAGGGTTAGAATTAGTGTTAGGGTTTACAGTTAGGGTTAGGGTTAGGGTTAGGGTTAGGGTTTAGGGTTAGGGTTAGGGTTAGAGTTAGGGTTTAGGGTTATGGTTAGGGTTAGGGTTAGGGTTTAGAGTTAGGGTTAGGGTTAGAATTAGTGTTATGGTTTAGGGTTAGGGTTAGGGTTTAGGGTAAGGGTTATGGTTAGGGTTAGTGTTAGGGTTTAGGGTTAGGTTTAGGGTTAGGGTTAGGGTTAGGGTTAAGGTTTAGGGTTAGGGTTAGTGTTGGGGTTTAGGGTTAGGGTTAGGGTTTAAACAGCTGCTGAAGAATTGCAGGTAAAACTGATTGATTTACAAACCGACAACTCTTTAAAGAGACTCTTTGAAAATAAACCACTGGTTGAGTTTTATGCATCTCTGCACTCAGAAAAGTTTAAAAATCTGAACAATTTTGCAAGGAAGATGTTTGTGATATTTGCATCAACTTACATATGTGAGCAGACTTTTTCTATATTGAAAGTCAAAGAATGGGTCACTTCTCACAGACTCGAATCAGTGTTAAGAATCAGTACAAGCAACTTGACACCTACTTTCAACAAACTGGTAAATTATTACAGTCAGTTGCATCATTCTCATTGACTCATTTTGATCCTTCTGTTGTTCAGTTGCTGAGCTACTTTGTTTTTCTAATAAATATTTGGTTCATGTGAAGTTACTGCTTCGAAATATCAATAAAAATATTTCTTCTTCTTTTAATTGAGTTACTTTGTTTTTCTAATAAATATTTGGTTCATGTGAAGTTACTGCTTCAAAATATCGATAAAAATATTTCTTCTTCTTTTAATTGAGTTACTTTGTTTTTTCTAATAAATATGCGGTTCATGTGAAGTTTCTCCATTTTCAGGCTAAACTAAACTGAACTGAACTGAAAACAAAAGAAAATAATTGTTATTAAACTGCTTGAATATAATACAATGTAATGGTTTCGACACTACAATGGTTTCAACTATCTACACCCATTCATAACCATTGTAGAGGCTTGGGAACCAATTAGGTTGCTTAGCGGAGGATTTTGGCTAATTTGGGCTATTTTTCACTAGTTTTTGGCTATTCTACATTCATGAAAACCCTTTCACAGCCTGAAAATGGTCCTAAATTACAGTACTATATCAGATTTAACCATCTATATCCATTCATAGCTTTTAAGGGTGTTTTTTAGGACCTGCAATGTCGCATGAAACCACGTTTTCACCGAAAAATGATGGATTTTGAGTCCCGTGGAGCCCTAACGGCTATTTTTGGCCTGCACCTTCTGAATTTTGCAAAATTTTCAAAATGTTTGATTGTTTAGTGTTATTTATGTATAAATGAACACAAAAAATACTACTCGCATGAATCTAAAATTTTCATCCATTACGTCCCACTCCTATTATCAGTGATTTCGTTATAGATTTTTTTCGTTTTTTGTTGTTGTTATCTGCTACCTTTTTTGAAAATAAAACTGAAAAAAATACAACTCAGCAACGTATCGATGTTATTGTCTGTCAACATTCACTTCGGCATCTCTCGGATGTTTACGAAGAATGCACGAACTCTGCCGACGCGAAGTTCCTGGAAACTGGTACAAGTTCGGGCATTGGTGAGGAACGAGCGACTCTAAGAGCATTACTATGATTGTTGAAACATTCTTATTTTTTCCAAAGAAAATAAAACAACCTATTTTATTATTTTCCCTCCCCCAAATCAAAATTATTTCATTAGCAAAAATCATTGTAAAAATCAAACTGTGTAAAAAAAAACTAAACTGTGATTATTTATTTTTGTAAAATAAATTATTTAAAATAAATTTTAGTACAAAACTTTCATTATATTTTCTGAGAAAGCAAAACACCTTTTCGATTCGCCAAAACAGGAAGTTTTTAATATCGGAAACAATTTCGAACATACACCGTTTCCGGTTGGAAACAACTTTGCTTAGAGTCGGTCGATCTTCACCAATGCCCAAGTTCGATATCAGCACCCAAAATTGGAATAAGGAGCCTAAAACATTTGGCTTAGTGGCATGACCGATGTTTCTGACAAAAGGGGGAAGAATTGCTGTTTTCTCGGTCCGAATCTATCCATCTAACACTTATCGTTGTCTATTATTTTGTTTACCTTGAAGTAGTATTGTTTCTAGCTCCTTACATCAAGTGGCTTCATGCATTGTCTGGAGAGATTTCAATTAAGAATTTTTTTTAGTGAACGATGGCAATTTTAGTACTCCCCGATTTGGGGGGTTAGGAGAACAAGGCGGGACAAATTGCTCATTTCGATCGTCAAGTTTTTCTGGTGCTCTGTGGCGTAGTTTGCAATTGTTTTTGATACATTCATCTGTACTTATGCAGTTTACGTATTGCGTTCAGGTTCCGCCAGGTTACGTAAACCGCCGAAAGGTGTCGAAACGATTAGCCAACGAAAATTACAGCAGCCGACAATGAGAAGTTAAAAATTTGGCTTAGTGGCATTAGAAAATGATTTTAAACCTTTCGTAAGAGGGCATAAAAATCGAAGAATTCATTTGGGACAGGTATTCTTCAAGGACTCCATAATATCAAAATATTCTTGTTGATTTAAGAAAATAAAAGACATGATATCTAAAGTTAGAAGTACGACAATATATTCTCAGTTATATTCATACTTTAATTTTCGTCTCACTTTAATATTGAATTGGGGGAGAGAGACAGAGTAAAATATGTCTAGACGTTGTTACAAACTTTTCAATATTGAATGAAAAACGAATTAAGTCCAAGGGTGAAATTAAATGGTATTTAATTATCTCGGTCGTGTTCCGACGTCATGTCGTGACCTCATGTTGTGACGTCATGTCGTGACGCCATTAAAATATATATATATATACACTGCTAAAAAAATGATCTTAAAATACAGTTTATATTTTACAGAGTGACAGCTAATGTACTAGATGGCAGTATCGATCTTTTACAAAAGTAATCGTCAAATTATATCGATACCTGGAAATATTAGATATATTTGAAAGATCTTATTAAATCTCAAATTACCATAAGAGGAAAAAGAAGGGCATCCTTTAGAAACATTATTGATCACAACTTTTTTTGTTCCAAAACCGATGCGAAACTAAAATGTTGATACTTGTGCAGTTTACGGACCGAGCTATTTTTAGATAGGATTTTCAAGTGAAATCGAAATTTTACGGTATCTTTTTGCTTATTAAATTGTTAAGTGAAATTACAGAATAGTTAATAAATCACCCCATCCCCATGTTAAGAATGGCTTTCTAAGTAATAACGTTATTGTTTCAGCCCGGTCCGTAAACTACATAAGTATCTAAATGTTAAGATCAATTAAACAGACTCGTATAATGGTTAGTCTTCTGATGTAAATGATAATAAAATTGAAATTTCCGAAACATATGTACACAACATTTTTGTTCCAAGAGCGATGCGAATAGGATATGAAAACTGTTGTCTGGACAAATTTACGATGTTTGAAGAAGATGTATGCGTTTTGCGTAAGCAAATATTTAGCAATGTCATACATGCATATAAATGATTACAATTATTTCTATTTTAGAAACCATTTTTCATAAAACTTACAAAGCTCTGAATTATATGCATGAATAGAAAATATTACAATTAGAAGACACTTTGCAAGTGTAGTATTTTTAGTAACTGGGAGACACTCAAACGCAAAGCATTCAAAGGAAGCGTGTACAAGCGGTCATTGGTGCATACGTCACTCCTAACACAAAAATCAGAAAAAATAAATCTATTCTGCATCAAATCAGCTTAAAACAAAGAGCAACCTCGACATCGCGTCAAATAATTCCTAAGACATCTAGAGAAATACTTCCCCAAATCAAAAGAAACTTTCCAACTATTAAACAATAATAACCTTAAAATCAGTTACTCCTGCGCGCAAAACATAACTACAAATATCAACCACTATGATTACAATTATTTATATTTTATAAACCATTTTTCATAAAACTAACAAAGCTCCTACTTATATGCATGAGTAGAAAATATTACAATTCGTGGCAAACAAGCTAAATAGATAATGTCGCTGTGATGACATTAAGCCACCGTAGTGTGACGGCACAATAAGCTAATTCTTCACTAAACATATATATATATATATATATATATATATATATATATATATATATATAAGGTTAATACAACAAAAGATATAAGGGGCAACTAATATCTTCAATTAGTGGACATCCGGATAAGAATAAAGCTCAATATACTAGATAGAGCATTAATAGCAATAGATAAAGTGAAAGAATAAAATAAGGTGCGAGTCAAATTTTATTACAATTCAATGTTCAGGCAAAGTTCTTTAAAGTCCTTAACTCATGAGTTTTCAAAGAAAATCTTCTCCTCAGAGGACCATTACCGCAATGACATTACTGCAGGTAATAAAAATTAAACTTTGAAATAATATATGAAAAAATATATATATAAAAATACATAAAGGTATATAAAACATCAAATATATCGGCCCAAAATATACTTTTTAGTAAAACTATACAGTTCATCTAAGTCAACAAGTCTAAAATAGCTCCAGGCAAGATATCAAAGAGGTTGATTAAAAAATAATCCAATTGGTGAATGGTTGTCCAAAAACGACAAAAGGTATCCAGGCGGGAAATTCGTTTGCTATTGATGCAGTAGATAATAATGCAAACCATGAAATCCAATTCGAATAAAATTAAACTGCCCTGATGTATTCGGCCATTTTTTCTTCCGGGTCCGATAAAATTACTCAAAAGAAAAAAATTACATTCAAAGGTAATAAAGCTCGCGCAAGCCCAGTAGACAGCGTAAGAAATCCGAAAGCGAACACTTCTCCTTGATAAGACAACAGCACGAACGAAAATGAATTCAAACCGCACGAACGAAAAAAAATGAGTTAAGGACTTTAAAGAACTTTGCCTGAACATTGAATGGTAATAAAATTTGATTCGCACCTTATTTTATTCTTTCACTATATCTATTGATATATATATATATATATATATATATATATATATATATATAGATATGATGAGTCAATGAAAAATAATTAGACGTGCAAATGGAAGCAAATCAATATCTTCGGCATGTCATAATCGTAAAAAGAACATAAAATCATTTTTTTATCGCAATCGTTGATTCTATCATTTCTATTGATCCACTTTTTCTGTACCACGTAAATCGCTGTTCGAATAAACTGACGGATATGTTGGACCGAGGTGTAAAAGTAAAACCCGAAATTGGAAATCAAGACCTTAATCGAAACGAATGTGGGGTCAGTAGATAACGAGCGAGTTTGTATAATGAGAGGTTTTGGGAGATTCGATTGGCGTGTATGGCGTCAAAAATCACCATAGTAGATCCACAGAACATTGAACAAAGCCTTTGATGAAGAAACAAAAGCGAATGATTTCCAATACTCAATCAGTAAGACCTCTAATCAGATCCGTATATATTTGAAATACTCGTTATGATGTGAAAACAGATGCGCCTTTTCGTCTAGCGAAAGACTCAAGGTCTTATTTATACATGATCTAAGTGTTGCCATCTGGTTTCTGATGATGATGATGATGATGATGATGATGACGATGACGATGACGATGACGATGACGATGACGATGACGATGACGATGACGATGACGATGATGGGTTCGAATCCAGTTCGTCTAATTTTGAAAAGGAGAAGATATCAAATAATTTCTAATCATCATCCGGATATTACACACAGCTAACACCACACTTGTTGTTTATGTAAGATTTAAAAGAAAAATAAGTAGATAGTTGTAAGTCCTCTCCTTCGATTGTTTTTTTTCTTTCTTTCCAGCTTCTCATCAATCCGGTTCTCTGCATTGCTTTCAGCCTTCTTAATACATTTATTACAATTTCCTTGGAATAGAAAACAACTTCCGGTATTTTTTTTTACTTATCCAACACGATAAATTAAAAGCAGCGTCCAATAATTAGAAAGCCTAATATAGAAACAAGTGGACGCGGACGAGAAACAAGTAACTTTTCTGACATTAATTCGGATTGAACATTTACTAGCAATTGTAGATAATTAAGAAGAATTAAGAGGATTTATAATCTCCATTGTTGACCAGCATGGCAAGTTGGTTAATGGCAGTTTATTTGTGTTTTTTTATGAGGTGTGTTTTGCAAATTTGTCTTACACGGCGTAAATATTCTCTGCCATTTTGTTTCCCATCTTTATATGTTGAATTACATCGTTTTCTTCTATGCCTATTGTATTTTTATACGATATTTCACCCCAAACAAGGCGGGACGCCACTGTAGACGTAAGGGGCTACTGAGAATTAGGGTGAAAGTTTAGAGTGTCATTCTAAGTTGGGAGCTGTGCAACGAGATGTCTGTGTTCATTAGTTTTAAACCTCTGCATGTCGGTACTGTCTGGGAAACAGAGGGCAGGGGGGAGTTCCAGAGACCAGCAGCACAAAGAAAAGAAGCTATTGGAGTAGAAGGCTCTCCGACATCTGGGGGCATCCACAGGGAATGAATGGGATTTAACTGATTGTCGGGTTGGTCCAATGTATTTACGTTGAGGGGGGGGGGACCCAGAGTAGCCAGTTCATCGGAGCATAATCCATTGAAGTATTTGTAAAACAAGCACAAGGATGCTACATTGCGACGATGGGACAAGGGCTGGAGCTTGGTTGACAGTGAGAGACCTATTAGGTTGGCGACTCTTTTATCTTTGGTGTCAGTCTCTTCCTCAAGCTGTCTGTTTTCCGCTTGAATCTTCTTTTCAGCTATGAAGGAGTACTGGCACATTTGTCCAGGCGAAACTTCATTCCAATATCCTTGGAGAAGATATGTACAACCTGCAAGAGTCTACTTTAGACAACGTCTGAACTGGCATACAGCTTGAGGTCATCTATAAATTTTTAAAACAGAGGTGGTGACGGGTGTGAACTTAACATTAGGGCCGCTTATGAAAAATATAAATTATGAGATACAAATTCAGTTTACAGTAGAGCGTGTGGGGTGGAAATGGTGGCGCCCTCTTTCCTCTTTCATCCTCTCCCCCCTCGCTCCTGCCTCTCTCCCTCCTACACCGTCCTATCACACGACTCTTATTTTTTAACCTTCCTGCTCTTTCAGGTCAAGGCTATTTTTAAAAAGATTCAATAAACATGTCTCATGAACACTCCTCCCGCTTCATAGTTCAAATTAATTCTAACCGCTATCAATGTTCGCCCGAACTCCTTCCACAATTATTGTAATGTCTCCCCCCTACCTGATGACCTTATAGCTCCAACCCCTACAATTCCCCATACTCTCTACTGTAAACTGAATTTCCCATTGCCACCATTTATTTGTATCTCATAGTTTTTTTGTTTCATTAGCGGCCCCTATTTTAAACTCACACCCACCACCATTTCTGTTTAAAACATTTGGTACTCGTGTTTGTTTTTCTTCAGACAATCATCTTGAGGAAGCCTTTTAATAAAGACGAAACGTTGATGAATACATAAATAATAATTTTTGGTTTTCCTTTTTCAACTTCCATTAGGTCGGAACGCTTTTTTCCATTCTTTATCATATATTTGTTTATTTTTGTTTTTGTGTTTTTTGATGATTTTTTTTTAAAATGACACAATACTGGTCAACTCTGATGATGTAATTTTATTCCGAAATTAATAAGATTAAAGTAAAAAAATAATAATTAATCTTGCATTGATAAAGGCTTCTATTTTCAATTTTATAATACTGCCCCAGCAATGCTTTAAATGAACGACCCATTTCATTAACTTCTAGCATGCCAATGCTTTCTTCGTTCTACAACCAGAATTTGTATTTATAAACGCCAACGACATCGGCGCGGATACATCATAACAAGGACATTTATCAAAGAAACAAAAGAAAAAAAGTTTGTTTATTTTTGTTTTTCTGTTTTTTGATGAAAAAACAATTTTTTTTAAATGACACAATACTGGTCAACTCTGATGATAACATTTTATTCCGAAATTAATAAGATTAAAGTAAAAAAAAAAATAAAAATGATTAATCTTGCATTGATAAAGGCTTCTATTTTCAATTTTATAACATATATATATATATATATATATATATATATATATATATATATATATATATATATATATGTGTGTGTGTGTGTGTGTGTGTGTGTATCTTGGCAGCATCTTTTCTTTTATACAAGTATCATTAAAAATAACGGACATCTTGTGTCTGGATATTTTTTCTATGATCCTTTCCATTTTTCTGATTAGGTTCTTAGTTTCAGACTTAACTTTAAACTCTACATACTCGAAGCCCTATACATGAAAACAGAAAAACCAGCTATTAACAAGATTAATTATACTATTAGTACTAATATACTCAAATGCCTATAAATATAAATTTAAATTAAACACAGTCCTTTATTTTCCCCGCCTAAATAGAATATATATTCACTCCTAGGTCTATGCCTGTTTAACATTACTCCACTGACGATGGACCTGGAAGGGTCCGAAAGCGCTTCGGGAAGCTATGGCAATTTTATCAGCCAGTTTCCGTCTGAAACTAAGAACCTAATTAGAAAAACGGAAAGGATCATAGAAAAAATATCCAGACACAAGATGTCCGTTATTTTTAATGATACTTGTATATATATATATATATATATATATAGTCTAAAGAAGCTTTGAGTCATTTTAAACAAAAGAGAAAAAAGAAGGAAAATGCAGTTTAAATTCCCAGAGAAACTAACTAAATCCAAGATATCGCAGACTTAACATTCGTTGGAAAATTTATAAATAAAAAAGGGGATTCAAGTATCTAACAGTGAAACAAAACCAGGAGACCTTAACTTAAGCGTGAAATATTAAAACGGGGATCATCAGCTGTTTACCATGTAACTGTTTCGGAGATTTAAAAACAGGGCAGTTATAATATGCATGGTTCTCCAATGGTACTGATCAAACGACCATTTCCCCAATAATCAAGTGTAGTAATAATTCAGCTTAAATTTCACTAATAAATAAATAAATAAATAAATAAATAAATAAATAAATAAATAAATAAATAATAATAATAATAATAATAATAATAATAATAATAATAATAATAATATATACTACCGTGTGATATGGTAATTTGCATATCCAATAACATTAATTATAACAATGATGATGATGATAACAACAGCAACAACAACAACAACAACAGCAGCAGCAGCAGCAACAACAACAACAACAACAATAATAATAATAATAATAATAATAATAATAATAATAATAATAATAATAATAATAATAATAATAATAATAATAATAATTGCACCTGAAAGACTCGACAGCGGACGTAATGCTGCGATTATCTGCGTTTATACATGTGAACAGTAAAAAATAGAAAACACAATTGATATTCGGCTCAATCAGACAACCCTTCAATAAGGGCTGTGTATAATCGATGTGTGAACAGAAGCATTTCGATGTAACGAGTAACTAAAAGTCTCGTACTTCAACTAACTGTGTTTTCTAAAAGTCTCTAAATAGAAAATAGCCAACATCCCTTTTTTGATTCATCGCTCCAAGCAGAAACCTTAAAAAGAAAGAGGCGATCAGCTTAAGAAACGTCTACTGGATAAAACTGATATTTCAAACGTGAGAATATTAGACGGACGGAAATCCGGAAATTCGTTGGAATAAATGTGCAATGCGCAACTATAAATAATAAAGAGAATCGCTCTAATCGATATCATTCAGTTGAAGGTCAGCGCCATTTTGAACAGGAAACATGAAACTCGATTTGTTTTATTGCTCGACCTTTCAAATTATATCTAATCTACATGCGGCAGTCACTCGCTGAAGAGAATAAATGGCTCGTACTTGAACTAAATGATTACCTTTGTGTTCGCATAGAACACTTTTAAATACAAGACAACTTCGCAGAACTTTAATTTAAGGTAATGTTTGCCATCTATGCGTGTTTTTTTGTAAAGCCTAGTGTCAACATCGCTTGACCAATCGCCACTAAACTTGGTCGAATTATCGGCGATGGTGTAACTTAGAACTGATTTAACCTTGAGATATCTAGATGAAAGGTCAAGATCACAGTTACGAGAAACATCACACTTTTGGCGTCAACTTCGGTTCTGTTCATCGTAGACGCTCGCTAATAAGCCCATATTGCAGCAATTAAATTACCATCTTATATGAGGTTAACCTTTATCCAGACGTATGATCTTGACCTCGAAAATTTCGGTCACGGTCGACATATGGACAGAATTTTCCAAATTTATGTAAGAATCTGATGTTCTTTGATAAGAGTACCCAACATGCAAAATTTCCCCAACCTTAACCCAAACAGACTTTATATATATATATATGGTTTCGCTAATTTTAAAATATTTAACGGCATTTTGAAGACGTCGGTCATTTATGCTGCTCTGTTTGGATCATACAAGTTTTTTTTTTCAGTATCTGGACTTACCTACATTTTGAGCACTTTCTCCAATCTGTTCCCACGCAAAGAGTTTTTCTTCACATTCTACAATTTCACCGGACTTCTTTTCAACGGAAATTTACCACCCGGACAATTTGCATATCTTTTTCACGGAACTTTTCTTTTCATTCAATACGTTTTTTTAACAATAATTATTTTAATAATTTTTAATAATAATTTTCATATTTTTCAAATATTTGAACTTTGGTTTATTCGAAAGCCAACTTATCCATCTGTATTTCTCCTCTGATGATAAGATTTCGATATTTGAAAAGCCTTGGCTTAAGGAAAGAATAATAAACACTAGTTTATTACTGAATGCACCTTGCATTGAACAATTGAAATTTGAAATAAATTTGGACATTCGTCGCATATTTATCACTCTTTTTTCTTCTCTCTCTCTCTCTCTCTCTATATATATATATATATATATATATATATATATATATGTGTGTATCGAGGCAGCATTTTTTCTTTAAGACACGTATTATTAAAAATAACCGACAATTTTTGTCTGGCTATTTTAATGTTGATCCCTTCAATTTTCCGGATTAAAATCTTAATCTCGGAAGGAAATTGGCTGATGAAACTGCCATAGTGTAAATGTTGGTCCAGAGTACTTTCTGACCCGTCTGGGTCCATCGTCAGTGGAATAATGACAAACAGGTAAAGACCTGGAGTGAGATTTATAATTAATTATGGCGGGAAAATTTAACTATGTTAGTTAGGTATTATAAGCATTTAAGTATATTAGTGCTAATATACTTAAATGCTTATAATACCTAACTAACATAGTTAAATTTTCCCGCCATAATTAATTATAAATCTCACTCCAGGTCTTTACCTGTTTGTCATTATTCCACTGACGATGGACCCAGACGGGTCAGAAAGTACTCTGGACCAACATTTACACTATGGCAGTTTCATCAGCCAATTTCCTTCCGAGATTAAGATTTTAATCCGGAAAATTGAAGGGATCAACACTAAAATAGCCAGACAAAAATTGTCGGTTATTTTTAATAATATATATATATATATATATATATATATATATATATATATATATATATATATATATATATATATATATATATATAGTCTCGGAAGTTTCTCAACCATTAAAACTATATTAAAAAAAACAACAACAAAAAACTTATAGTCCCAAGTCTTTCAGTGGAAAATCACTCAATTTATTTTTTACAGTTATTATAGTTTGTTTCTAACACTATTTTAAGGGATCATCAGTTGTTTACCATGAAAAACTGTTTATTAATTTTTATATATATATATATATATATATATATATATATATATATATATATATATATATATATATATATATATATATATACATTCTAGAGATGAAAAATGAAAATAAAAATTGTAAAGATGCAATATTTATTAGAACATCAAAAGTTCAGAGCAAGGGGCGTCATATCCTTAATCCATGGATTTTCAAACATAAACTCTTTTCATCAGCGGATAGAGAAAAACGGACAATGCAATTGTAAATATTATCGGAAACATTTAACTTTGAAAATTTTGCATGAAATAAAACAAAATAAAAACCAAAAGGTAAAGAGTCTTATGTTGAGATGAGAGCGTAGAGTCAGGGTGGACGCCGTCCATATATATATATATATATATATATATATATATATATATATATATATATATATATATATATATATATATATATATTGTTAGTGAAATGAATTCCAGAAGGAAATCCTAGTATTAGAGCTCAGTGTAATAAACAGAGCAATAATAAAATAAAGTAAAGTAATACGGAATCACATAATCAGCGATGCAATAATTTATTTCGACCTTACGGCCTTTTCAAGCTTCCAAGCGAGGCGATTAGATTTTTAAAAATGAAAAATGAGAAACTCACAGTCACTATTCAATACACATATAGAGAGAGCGACATATCTTGAGAGAAGGGGAAATTAACTATTTGAGACGTATATTGAGAGAGGAAGAAAGTGACAACATATTTAATATATATAGAGAGAGAGATGGGGGAGATTGTACGATTTATAACGGAAGGCAATACAGTGAGGGGGAAGAGAGCAATGCATATATAGAGAGAGGCGAAAATTGTATGATTTACAACGGAAGGTATATAGGGAGGTATATATATATATATATATATATATATATATATATATATATATATATATATATATATATATATTTAATCCAGGCCAAACATCAACAGAGTAGTAATCCAAAGAATTTCAACCGGGTTTATAAAAAGTGCTCAATATCAAATAGAGCTTTTATATATGAGTAGTTTTATTTACACAGACATGTCGCAGATTTTGTACATGTCTGTGTAAATAAAAATAATCATATATGTATATATATATGTAAATATATATGTGTATATATATGTATATGTATATGTATATATATATATGTAAAAATAAAAATGGAATAAAGAATAAGCAATTCAACAACTAACAAAAATAAACTCAAAAACTCATGTTGTAAAGTTCTACCGAGATATTTCGGCCGTTAAGATACGACCATTTTCATTCGGTTAGTAAACTTTATTTCAAAACGAAAAAGTTTTCAAATTTATACAAAGAATGCGATTGGATGAAAATGTCACGAGCAGAGAACAACAAAAAGGTGGAATAGGGACGCGAGGAATGTTATGAAAAGAGAAAGAAAAAGAAGATGAAGAAGAGGAAGAAGAAGAAAGAGAGACCAATCAACCAGTGTCTTTAGAACGTCAGTTGAAAAAGAAGAAGAAGAAGAAGAAGAAGAAGAAGAAGAAGAAGAAGAAGAAGAAGAAGAAGAAGAAGAAGAAGAAGAAGAAGAAAAAGCAAGAGCAAAAGTAAGAAAGAGTAAATCGACATTTGGCTGTCGAAAGCTACTAAAGAAGAAAAAGAGAGAGAGAAAAAATCAGTGCTTGGATATCGTCTGCTGATTGAAATCCAATTCGGATTGAGAACGTCAAAAGTCTACCAGGATTAGTAGTAATTTGAAGCAGTTAACGTCGGGGTTCGAAACAAGGGAGGAGGAGGAAGCAGGGGAGGAGGAGAAGGAGGAAGAAGAGAAACAAGGGTTAAAAGTTAGCCAGAGTCATACTCATTTAAATTCATCTCGTATAGAATCGATCTAGCAGAAGGAAAGGAAATGTTATAGAAACCTTGTCTTTGGCAATGGTGTTCTTATGACATAGGATCAGACAGGATTCTGTGAGACGTCGAAGTTTGGTATCATGAATATGTTTGATAGAAATTGCCTTATGGGTATTGAAGTGGTGGCCGGAAGAGATCATATGAGTGCATTTGAGGTATCACCGTTTTTTATGGCACGATTCTGTTCATATATTCGTTTCTTTAACGGACGTTGTGTCTCGCCGAAATATATTTTTCCACAGTCGACGCAAGGAATAGTATAAATTCCAGCTGTAGTGGGAGATGAAAAGACTTTATTTTTGTTTTTATGCATTTGTAAAATGTTTTTGATGGTGAGTTAGGTAGCTTGGATAATTCTAAAACTATGTTGGGAAAGCGAAGAAAAGAGATGTGTATTACGAGAGTTAGTAGGAAGGAAAACATTCCTTAATATGGGTTGTGTAGTATTAGGAGATGTATTAGTATTTTTGATCTTTTTAGATGTATTTGAAACGCTTTCTTTTTAGCGGAAAGAATGACATGTTTGGGATATTTTAAAGTAGTGAGAGAGGATTCTATTTCATTATATTCCTGAGAGAGATGTTCAGGGCTGCAAATACGCAGAGCCCTGAGATAAAAACCGATGATCATGCTATTTTTTATATAGTTATTATGATGTGAATAATAATGTAAGTAATCATTTTTGTTGGTTGATTTGCGATGGACTTGAAATGAAAGGCTGTTATTGTTTTTGAGGATGAGAATGTCAAGGAAAGCTAAAGAATTGTTTTGTTCACTTTCGAAAGTGAACTTAATGGAAGGTTCAACTTTGTTGAGTGCTTGTGCTAATGTTTCTATTTTATGACTATCAGGTAGAAAAATTAAAATATCGTCAATATATCTGAAATAGGTAGCATTTTTAGGGATAGAAAAAGGACCGATTTCGAGGAATTCTAAAAACAGGCATGCTAATACGGAACTAAGGGGGTTCCCCATAGGTAAGCTGAATTAATGTCTATAATAGTCATTGTTGTATTTAAAGAAAGTAAGAGAAGTTATGTTCCTAATGATATCTATGATGCTTTTGATTGGGAGAGAACAAGAGAAATTTATTTTGTTTAAGTGTTTGGAAAGTAGGTTGATGCATTTTTTTACGGGTATATTTGTGTATAAGGAAGTAATATCAAGGCTGTGCATAGTATGATTATGTAAAGTAATATCTTGTAATTTTTTGAGGGGATGACCTGAATTCGTTATGTGTGCGTTACTGATAGTGCCTAGTAGTGGTGATAGAATTGTTGCCAATGATTTAGCGATATTGTGGGAGACACTTCCAATACTGGAAATGATAGGACGTAGGGGCATATTATGTTTGTGGGTTTTAGGAAGACCGTAAAGTGTTGGTATGGTAGAGTGGTATGAAATAAGGGAAGTCCATTCTTTGGCTTGATTAGTAGAGATTTTGAAGAATTTGATAAATGTTTCATTGTTTTTGTTGATGATTTTGAGGTCGGTGGATTCCCCGAATTAAAAAAAAAATTAAAAATTAAAAGATTAAAATTTCATCTGATGTCGCTGTTGTGACGAACATAAAGCTCGAACTAAAATACACTTTGTTAGCCTTCGGGCTAGGATCAATGTGTGGTTCCTGTTCTGTCTAAAGATGATGCAATGATATTGTGGCGTCCGCGTTTGCGACGGACGTCTATATAGTAAAAACATGTCACAAACCCTTACAAGGGTTTTGGAGATAGAAAAGAGATGGAAAATGGCTAGCAAAAGAAGACACACTCGAAATCAATACATATATTCCGACTTCGTCCATTGCTGTGGGGTCATAAGCAGATAAATGATATCATTTTCGTTTAAGTGATATCTTTTGTTATCTCACGATTTTTAACTGCGAGTATTTCTATCTACAAAACGCCTTAAACAGTCGAAGGCGAATGTGATGTTTATATTGTTCGACTTCAATACGCAGGAAAGGTGTTCTCTCCACGATATATCAGTGTAGCAATTGCTTAAAAGGCGTGCGTTTTTATTGTCCACGAAACGAATAACAACTGCATTGCCGGAAGCGATGAGACACACAGGGGCAATTCAGGACGTCTGACGTTTATGACTCCGACTCAGTCATATATAAAAGGGAAAGCTATCCGTCTTACGGCTAGTTTCGTTTTTCAGGTATTTTATGCCTGTTTAAAGATGCGAATACTTAACTATTATGATGTTCGGCATTACACCAAGTAAAGGCACACACACACACCCACACACATACAGGGTGATTCATAAGTCACTTAGCTATTTATTTTTGAAATTCTAAAGTTAAAAAATACGGTAATACAAAACAGAAAGTTTATTCAACAAATTCATTTATGGGAGTTTGAAATTACAGCAAATTTTCAAGATTTCCACCTTTGTTCTGCATGCATAGCTCCATTCTTTTTTGCAAGGAATTTACGACTCTTTGTATTTGATTGATTATGAAATAAATATATATAGAAACAAATATATAAACGAACAAATTAAAAATAACAAATAGCAGTAATTAGAGAGTAAGATAACAATGATCAAAAGTTCATAGTATGTTTGTGTTTCATATGGTAATCATTTTAAATAGCTAAGTGAAGTGACTTATGAATCACCCTGTGTATATATATATATATATATATATATATATATATATATATATATATATATATATATATATATTATATGTATATATAAACTTAAAGAATGAGGCAAAATGCCTTCAAAAAAACATGTGTATCTAACACATGTTTTTTTGAAGGCAGATACTTTTATTAAAATCAAAATAAAAAATAAAACAATATATTTTTTTTCTTTTTCATCTTGACTTTTTTATCTAATAAGCCTCGTCAGAGCTTTAAACAAATAAAAAGGAATTAACCATATTTTTTTTCGTAATAATCCTTCCAGGTCTTGTAGAAGTAACGTCCGATGTTGTGAGGACTTAATGGTGTAAATGTCTCTTTTAAATTAGACTTAACTCGCGCATGGTCGCTTGTAGGTATACATTTGGGAAAGCTCATTTTTTTTAAGCATCTTTAGAATTTAAAACTTAAAGAAAGAAGCAAAATGCCTTCAAAAAAACATGTGTTAGATGCAGATATATATATATATATATATATATATATATATATATATATATATATATATAATAATGGTAATAATCCAGGTAAAAATATCCACAGGGTGGTAATCCAGAGAATTTTAACCGGGTTTATAAAAAGTGCTCAATATCAAAATAGAGCTTTATATATGATAATTTTGTTTTTATTTACACAGACATGTACAAAATCTGCGACACTGGCATGTCGATGTTATCGATCAACAGTTACTATAAACTGAGATCTCATCATGCAGAGTTAGAATCCGATCTAAACCTCAATATATATATATATATATGTGTGTGTGTGTGTGTGTGTGTGTGTGTATAAAATCATAAGAAAACAATTAATAGCTAAATAAATAGATAAAGATATAGATATATACATATGTAAATTAATAGATATATATTCAAGATACATAAGCAATAATAAAACTAGAAATAACGGCTCTTAGTAAGACACAACCACCTGAAGACCGAGAGACCGAAAGCGCTTAAGGAATGGCCCACGACACAACGCCGGGTGCCATACTCTACCGGTTAATACTTGAGAACCGCAGAATTGCTCGCCGCGTCGAGATATTGGCACAAAAGATTGTTAAAAGAGAGAACTTCGTGGTCTTCAATGAGGCTTGCATAAACAATGACTTGCTGCCGAGCTATATATATATATATATATATATATATATATATATATATATATTGTAAGGAACAGGAGAATAACGATATGATGTCTACCTTTAAATTAGAACCTATCATGAAAAATTCATGTTCGATATACGAGATAGAGCAATTATATAAACAAGTAAAGGATGAGAATTAAAATTTTACAAAGTACAATATCTATTAAGCTATGATTCTTTGAAAATCTATGGCTTTAGGAAGGATTATATATATATATATATATATATATATATATAAATATATATATATATATATATATATATATATATATATATATATATATATATATATATATATATATGAGAAAGGAAGGGTGAAGGTAATCCGACGTAATGGGAAATGAAAAGGAAAAACCAAAAAGGATGTTTTATTTATATATTCATCAACGTTTCGTCTTTATTTGTAAGACTTCCTCAGGATGATAATTTTAAGAAAAATATCATGCAAGTACGTGAAAATATTGGGTTGACATGATGGGTTGATGAGAAAAAGTAGTAGCCACTACTGGGTGCGCAGGACCGAGCTCCGGGCTTAGTGAAGTCAGTAGCATGGAATGAGATTAATGAGGATGGTTTTGATTGAAAAAGTTGAGGGGTGGGAGTGAACGGAAATAATGTCGATGGCTGTTAGTGAAGAGGTGGAGGGGTGGTGAAAGAGGAGGGGAGGAGCGAGGCTCTGTGATTTTGGTGTGTGGGTAATGTCATGGTTTTAGAAAAGATTTGAAAAAATGATGAAATGATGAAGGTGGTTTCATTTCCCATATATATATATATATATATATATATATATATATATATATATATATATTAATCAATTAATTTATTTATAAACCAATTTATTGTATACAGATTTTTTTTAATTAATGTTTTGCGTGCACAAAAGTTAGACATGGATGCGTGTTTCTGGCTATAAGCCGTCATCAGCATGCCTCACCGATGGTAATATTCGTAGACCAGCGTTCTAACCACTGGACAACAATGACCTGTCCATTTGTGCACGACTTTTTATCGCCTATACTGTTACGTCGATTATTTGTTATTGTTTTTGTTTTTTTCTACCTCTGCCTGGTGAAGCATGCTGATGACCAAAAGAACCCTAACCCTAACCCTTACCTGTATTCTTCTTAATTCCTACGACAAACAAAACCCTTTTTATTTTTTTATTTTTTCCTCAATTTTTTTTTTTTTAAATTAAAACATTTTCTTACGCGCGTTTCGCAGCAAGGTCACGGGGAAATATATGGACGTTAGCCCAACTTTGCTGATCATCAGAGCAAGGAGTTCATTTACAAGTAAAATGAAAATATATCATACCAAGAATAGGAGAACGGAAAATGGGGAAAATCCAAGAAGAAGACTTTGGCCAAAAAATGTGTCAAACCGAAAGACTCACATGAAGAATGGTGGTAAAATCCAAGAATCACCTGTCGAGGGATGATAATTGACAAACAAATACAATCAAACTAACAAATAAATTTTGTGATTTCTTTTTTAAATCCCGCCATTCTTTGTAGAAATGAGTGAAGAGGATATTTTTAATTATTTTTAAGTATTTTTAATTATTTTTAATTATTTGTAATTATTTTTAATTATTTTTAATTATTTGTAATCATTTTTAATTATTTTTAATTATTTGTAATTATTTGTAATTATTTGTAATTATTTTTAATTATATTCAATTATTTTTAATTATAATACATTATTTTAAATTAGTTTAAATTAGTTTAAATTAGTTTAAATTATTTGTAATTATTTGTAATTATTTGTAATTATTTGTAATTAATTTTAATTATTTGTAATTATTTGTAATTATTTGTAATTATATTTTATTATTTTTAATTATAATAAATTATTTTAAATTATTTAAAATTATTTCTAATTATTTTTAATTATTTAAAATTATTTAAAATTATTTAAAATTATTTTTAATAATTTTAAATTATTTTTAATTATTTTTAATTATGTTTAATTATTTTTAATTATTTTAAATTATTTTTAATTATTTTTAATAATTTTCTAAAAATTTAGATCGACATGAAGTATAAATGTAGGGAAGATTAGAACTGGAAAATAAGGACTGCTACGCTTTTTTATTCACAAAAGAAAAAAGAAAGAGAAAAAATTTTGAAAACTTATGTGTTGGTATGGACGATACACATGTATGTAATAGGGCTTTGATAACAAACATGAAATATTACCGATCTCACTATATGAGTTAATTCGACTGCCATTCTAGAAATCGACTCTGAAACTTCTTGGTCTTTCTCTCTCATCAAATCTTTCTTAGAGTTCATACATTAGATCCATTGCTCGTTCTGCTTCTCGTAAAGTCGGTTCTCTCTATCGCTCCAACCACTTTCTCACACCTGAGGTTATTCTCTATCTCTACAAATCCACAATCAGACCATGTATGGAGTACTGTTGTCATATTTAGACTGGTGAATCTCTGTCCCATTTGAGGGTTATTGATAAGGTGCAGAAACGTATCTGTAATTTGATTGGTCGTACCCTTTTTCTTCTCTACACCCCCTCCCTCACAGACGTGATGTTGCTAGTCTCAGTCTTTTCTATAAATACTATTATTGCATGTGTTCTTCAGAATTATGTGATCTATTCCCCGCTTCTTTTATTCCAGCTCGTTAACTCGTTGGTCTAGTGGTCTCCATCAATTCGCTGTTTTGATACCTCATTGTAATACAACTTCCTATTCCAGTAGATTCTTTCAAAGAACCGCAGGCTTGTGGAATTCTCTTCCTGCTGACTGTTTTCTTCCTACCTATGATCTTGGTCTTTTCAAGACTTAGGTCAATAGGCATCTACTGTCTTTGCGATAATCATAGTTGTTCTTGTTAGCTCATTAGATAAAGTGGCTTCATCTCTTGTCCGGAGCGATTTCCACAAACAAAAAATTGTATTAAATTCAAGATTGTCACCATATAGTAAGAGTCTTTATTTATCTCCCTTCCACTGCGAGAAGATTTGACACAAGATCGCGAAAAATGGGATTTGAAATACTAGCGCCTTAGAGGAATAGCACTCTAGCCGACCAAAACATATCTGGGTAGCCCGGTCGTCATTCCTCGGTAGGGGAGCCTCAGACGATTAGCAATAAACTAACCATTTCTCAAAGGACGAGAAGGTAAAGCCTGGGAGGGTGGACCTCAGAGAATTGCACAGGACCATACCTCAGACTAAAGACGAACAAGCCTGTTTTCCTCCTACCTTGGCCTTTTCAAGACTATATGTGGAACTCTCTTCCTGCTGACTGTTTCCTCCTACCTTGGCCTTTTCAAGACTATATGTGGAACTCTCTTCCTGCTGACTGTTTTCCTCCTACCTTGTCCTTTTCAAGACTATATGTGGAACTCTCTTCCTGCTGACTGTTTTCCTCCTACCTTTGCCTTTTCAAGACTATATGTGGAACTCTCTTCCTGCTGACTGTTTTCCTCCTACCTTTGCCTTTTCAAGACTATATGTGGAACTCTCTTCCTGCTGACTGTTTTCCTCCTACCTATATAGCCTTGGTCTTTTCAAGACTAAGGCTAATAGGCATCTCCTGTCTTTGCGATAATCATATTTGTTTTTGTTACCTCTTTACATCAAGTGGCTTCATGCCTTGTCTGGAGCGATTTTCATAAAAAATGCCACTCCAACAACGGCTTAGACTCTGACGGTCTGATTTTCGTATTACATAGTAAAAGTTGTATGGTAAAAAAAGTTAATAAAATGTCATACAACTTAATATGCATTTTATATTAGAAACCTTATCGCACCATTATGTGTGACGTCAACATTTATTTCAATGACTATAAATATTATAATGAATTCACTCGTAAAGTTTATGAATTTTAGTTTGTGTAATAAGAATATTACAAAATATCCATTTTACAATTCGTATTAGATTCAATCCAGAGTTTGGCAGTACTTTAAAACTGCACTAGATGTTGGTTTCCCAAGAGTTACTTGGTAATAACGTTACTTGGTAATAACGTTACTTGGTAATAACGTTACTTGATAATAACGTTACTTGGTAATAACGTTACTTGATAATAACGTTACTTGGTAATAACGTTACTTGGTAATAACGTTACTTGATAATAACGTTACTTGGTAATAACGTTACTTGGTAATAACGTTACTTGATAATAACGTTACTTGGTAATAACGTTACTTGGTAATAACGTTACTTGGTAATAACGTTACTTGATAATAACGTTACTTGGTAATAACGTTACTTGGTAATAACGTTAGTTGGTAATAACGTTACTTGGTAATAACGTTACTTGGTAATAACGTTACTTGATAATAACGTTACTTGGTAATAACGTTACTTGGTAATAACGTTACTTGATAATAACGTTACTTGGTAATAACGTTACTTGGTAATAACGTTATTTGGTAATAACGTTACTTGATAATAACGTTACTTGGTAATAACGTTAGTTAGTAATAACGTTAGTTGGTAATAACGTTACTTGGTAATAACGTTCTGTTTGTTCTTTCAAACTGAACATCAACATATAATCTTGTCTTATTAAAACTCTACTCACAGGCGAATTTGACGTTTTTCAGACGCTTACCCGAAAGCAATCCGACTAATCTCTCTGGAAAGATAAGATAGTTTCGTTTTGTTCGGTTGCTAAAGATAGCAAATATATTCCACTCACCTTTGTCCTGGCAGCAACCAAAATATGTCGGTTATCTCATGGCACTCGGTATATTTAGTCATTTTCGGAAGTGTATTATGTTCGCGGATCAGCGAGTGCTAAAGAAATAGACTCTTGCATTTCCAAAAGAATCGGCAACAGCATTAGTTCATATCAAACATGACCACACATTTTCATTTGGTAATTTAAAGCTGGTAAAATTTATATGATCGGTAATATAAAGCTGATAAAATAAATATATCATTAATATAAAGCTGTTAAAATTATTATGATCGTTAATATACAGTTGGTAAAATAAATATGATCGGTAATATAAAGCTGGTTAAAAAAGTACGATCAGTAATATAACGCTGGTAAAATAAATATGATCAGTAATACGAAGCTGGTAAAATAAATATCATCGGCTATATAAAGTTGGTAAAATGAATATAATCAGTTATATAAAGTTTTACAATAAATACGATCGGTAATGTAAAGCTGGTAAAAAAATATGATCGATAATATAAAGTTGGTAAAATAAAGATAATCAGTTATATAAAGTTTTTACGATAAATATGATCGTAATATAAAGCTGGTAAAATATATATGATCGGTAATATAAAGCTGGTAAAATAAATATGATCGGTAAAATAAAGCTGGTAAAATAAATATGATCGGTAAAATAAAGCTGGTGAAATATATATGATCGGTAATATAAAGCTGGTAAAATATATATGATCGGTAAAATAAAGCTGGTAAAATATATATGATCGGTAATATAAAGCTGGTAATATAAATATGATCGATAAAATAAAGCTGGTAATATAAATATGATCGGTAATATAAAGCTGGTAATATAAATATGATCGGTAAAATAAAGCTGGTAAAATAACGAGCATTTTGCTTTGTACTTACAAGGCAGTGCTTATGAAGGCTCAAATGTCACCTACGGATAATAGTTAATAAGTTCGTCAGGTTGACGGTGAGATAAACAGTTATAGGATTCTTGCGATGGTTGAAGTTTGACATCTACGATAAAAAAGAACGATAGAGTAGAGAAAGACTGTGAACATCTTTTTCTGGACAAGTTCCCGGAATGGGGCAAGAGTATTCCGTCTTAGGACGTATCTGGTTTTTATACCGGAAGAGGATTGGATCGGGAGTGAGATACTTATAAATTTTATTCTGAAACAAAATATTCTCAATGTAATTAATTCTTAGTACAGTTGGTAAATATAGATAGGAAGTTTTAGGGTTAGGGTTAGGTTAGGTTAGGTCTAGGGTTAGGGTTAGGGTTAGGGTTAGGGTTAGGGTTAGGGTTAGGATTAGGATTAGGATTAGGGTTAGGGTTAGGGTTAGGGTAAGGGTTAGGGTTAAGGTTAGGGTTAGGCTCTAGGGAAGAGAAGAGGGCACTCCTACTAAATTGCGAAGTCGATTTTGTACTCTGTCTAAGCAGTGAAAAGTACTCTGGGTGGCAAGTTCCCGGAATGAGACAACAGTACTCCGTCTTAGGACGTATCTGGTTCTTATACATGAAGAGGATTGGCTCGGGAGTGAGATACGTATTAATTTTATTCTGAAACAATATATTCTCAATGTAATTAATTCTTAGTACAGTTGGTAAATAAAGATAGGAAGTAAATGTGGTAAAATTTTTGTCAAGATGATAAATAAATATGGCAAACATAGGTAGTAAAACTTTCTAAAGTTGGTAAAATAATACTTGTCTAAAAAGAGGGTGAAATTATCAAAACATTATGAAATAAGGACGAACTGTAAAAAAGAGAAAGTGTTTGCTTTTGAGTAAAATGTGATCAGCTGAAGACAGCAAAGGACAGATGAAACAGTATCTAAGAACCCGACAATCTGCCAAATCCCATCCGTTCACTGTAGAGGTCCCCAGATGCCGAAGAGCTTTCTACTCCGAAAGCTTCTTTTCTTCGTGCTGCTGGACTCTGGAACTCCCTCCCTGCTACCTTCTTTCCTGACGTTACTGACATGCAGAAATTTAAAACTAATGTAAACAGACATCTCGCTGCGCAGCTCCTAAATTAAGTTGACCCCAAGAAAACCTTCATCCCTTTTTTCTCAGCAGCCCTTTACGTCTACAGTGGCGGCCTGCCTTGTTTGGAGTGAAATATGTTGTTTTTTTTAAATAAAAAATTAAAATAAAAGAACGATGGTAAAATGAAATCCAGATTGAGAAAATACAAATGGTAACAAAAAGAGATGGTAAAGTAATCGAAAGGGGGTTAAAGAGCATGGTAAATACATATGATAAAGAACAAAGTTTTGGTTTGATCGGTAAATTATAGAAAACGTTAATAATGTAAATTTAAGAATGTAATTATGGAAAACGTATCTTAATATGGTGGAATAGCGATGGTAACAAAGAAAAGTGTCTATTAGAGGCTTACATTATCTAAAGATTTTTACATTATCTACAGATTTTTACATTATCTAAAGATTTTTACATTATCTACAGATTTTTACATTATCTACAGATTTTTACATTATCTAAAGATTTTTACATTATCTAAAGATTTTTACATTATCTACAGATTTTTACATTATCTACAGATGTTTACATTATCTACAGATTTTTACATTATCTAAAGATTTTTACATTATCTACAGATTTTTACATTATCTAAAGATTTTTACATTATCTAAAAATTTTTACATTATCTAAAGATTTTTACATTATCTACAGATTTTTACATTATCTACAGATTTTTACATTATCTAAAGATTTTTACATTATCTACAGATTTTTACATTATCTAAAGATTTTTACATTATCTACAGATTTTTACATTATCTAAAGATTTTTACATTATCTACAGATTTTTACATTATCTAAAGATTTTTACATTATCTACAGATTTTTACATTATCTACAGATTTTTACATTATCTAAAGATTTTTACATTATCTACAGATTTTTACATTATCTAAAGATTTTTACATTATCTAAAGATTTTTGCATTATCTAAAGATATTTACATTATCTAAAGATTTTTACATTGTCTTAAGATTTTTACATTATCTAAAGATTTTTACATTATCTTAAGATTTTTACATTATCGACTGCTGCGAAGCTGAATATTTGATAAAATGGATGGGAACACAAACAATATAAAAATACCAAACCATGGTAAAATAAATACAGTAAAATAAATAGTATAAATAATGAATGGTAACATAAAGATGGTTAAATAAAGACGATTAACAATATGAAATTAATAATATTTTACTGATTGCAATATATGGAAATATGAATGGTAACATAAGGAATAAAACAACATGGAAATATGGTAAAATACAGACAGTAAAATAATGGTAAAATAAAAATTGGAAAATAATAATGGTAAAATAAAGATGGTTAAATAAAGTTGATTAACAATATCACATTACCGGCATTTTACTTATTACAATATATTGAAATATGAATGGTAACATGAACAATAAATAAATATCGAAATATGGTAAAATACAGACGGCAAAATAATGGTAAAATAAAACTTGGAAAATAATAATGGTAAAATAAAGCTGGTTAAATAAAGTTGATTAACAATATCACATTACCGGCATTTTACTTATTACAATATAGTGAAATATGAACGGTAACATGAAGAATAAATAAATATCGAAATATGGTAAAATACAGACGGCAAAATAATGGTAAAATAAAACTTGGAAAATAATAATGGTAAAATAAAGATGGTTAAATAAAGTTGATTAACAATATCACATTACCGGCATTTTACTTATCACAATATACTGAAATATGAATGGTAACATGAACAATAAATAAATATCGAAATATGGTAAAATACAGACGGTAAAATAATGGTAACATAAGAATTGGAAAATAATGATGGTAAAATAAACGTGGTTAAATAAAGTTGATTAACAATATCACATTATCAACATTTTACGTATTATAATATATGAAAATATGAATGGTAACATAAGGAATAAAACATTACCGAAATATGCTAAGGCAATGGTAAAATTATGGTAAAATAAAAATTTGAAAATGATGATTGTAAAAAGGATGGTTTGATAAAGATGATTAACAATATGAAATTATTAATATTTTACTGATTACAATATATGACAATATGAATGGTAACATAAAGAATAAAAAAAAGTATCGAAATATGGTAAAATAAAGACGCTAAAACAATGGTAAAATCAAAAGTGGAAAATAATAACGGTAAAATAAAGATGGTTTTATAAAGATGATTAACAATATGAAATTATTAATATTTTACTAATTACAATATGCGAAAATATTAATTGTAACATAAAAGGGATAAAACAATATCAGTATATTATAAAAATATGACGGTAAAATAATGGTTAAATAAATGGTATATAAAATAATGGTAAAATAAAGTCGGTTGAATTAAGATGGTTAACAATATTAAGTTATCAACATTTAACTGTTGTCGGTTTTGATGCGGACACAAATTTAATTAACCCCAGAAATGCTCTTTCCAGTTGATGATACCAAAAGAAAACGCCTCGGTTCACTTCTGTGCAAAGATAATATGATTGCGTTTGGGTTAGGGTTAGGGTAAGGGTTAGAACAAGGGTAAACAAGCCTGCGTGGTTCCCCTTTGTATGTGACTCGATGTGGCGAGTGTAAAATGCAATAAATTTGGGCAATTTTGGGCATTTTTGACCCCCATTGTACCACCTGGGGGCGCCAACAAGAATGTTTCTGAGGTCAAGGATGCTCATTTTATATCCAGAACAATTGCCTCTACATTTTGGCCAAGTTTAAGAAAAAATTGAATGGATGGATCAAACGTTATGGGAGAAAAGGGTAATTTTTTGCCATTTTCAGGGCTTTTGACCCCATGAGGGCGCGAACTAGATTTTTTCCAAGGTCAGCGATACTTGTTTTCTATTAGGAACAATTGGTTCCACATTTTGGCCAAGTTTCAGAGAAATTGAATGGATGGATGAAAAGTTATGGGGCAAAAAATGTCATTTTATGCTATTTCGGGGCCTTTTGACCCCCTGGGGGCTAACCAGATATTTTTCAAAAATCGGAGAATGTCACTTTCTAACCTGACTAAAGTTACAACTTCATGCAAAATTTCAGAGAAATTCAATGGATGGTTGCGGAGAAAAATCCGGACGGACGTACGGACATGCCTCAAAACATAAGTCCCCCGATTTTATAAATCGGGGGGGGGGGGGGGCAATAAATATTTCCGTCACCTTCCTGTAAGCTTTCCAATGTATAGGCATTTTCGAAAGCGTGTTACTCGCGCAGATCACTAAATGCTAAATAGACGATTGTCTTTCCGCTAGACTCAGTCTCTCAGCTAGTCGTACCAATGAGTCCTGCCCCCTTCGTTTTCTTTATTTTCGGCATTAGAGATCCTCCGGGATGCCTAATTCCTATCTTTATTCTGTCACTTCCCCGCCCCCCCCCCTAAAAAAACTGATACCTATCTTTAAGGACACCGCACAATCCATGCTCCTGAATCCCATCCAGCTTTTCTCTTTTTGTTATCCCCCAACAATCCCCCTCTTTCTACCCACTTAGAAAATGTCTTGCTTGTTTTGGGCCCTTGAAACAACACGGAAAACAGTGAGCAGCTCATACCTAGATAGATTTGGGAAGGGTCTTACTAACTACCACGCTTAGCATTTTATTTTTAAGCAATCTGTTATTTGTTTTGTTATTTTTTATATTTTTAGCGCACCTCACCCCAACCAGTGAATTTGTATATAAATTATTTTGTAAATAAAAAACGTTAAACCTATTAGGGATAATGTTAAGTAGTTTTTACCCATACAGTGAACGTGGTATTTTGGTAATTGAAACTATTTTAGTGAATTGATCAAAAGGACGACAGCTGACCCCCATTCCACCCACCATATTTTGTGTCCTGTACCACATCTTATTTTTTAAATAGAATTTAGAATATTGCGAACTTTTTGTAAAATTTTTACGATGCATAAAATCTTGAATTACCTTGATTATTATTATTATTATTATTATTATTATTATTATTATTATTATTATTATTATTATTATTTTTATTATTATCATTATTATTATTATTATTATTATTATTATTGTTATTATTATTATTATTATTATTATTATTATTGTTATTATTATTATTATTATTATTACTATTATTATTATTATTATTATTTTTATTGTTATTGTTATTGTTATTGTTATTGTTATTGTTATTATTATTATTATTATTGTTATTGTTATTGTTATTGTTATTATTATTATTATTATTATTGTTATTGTTATTATTATTATTATTGTTATTGTTATTATTATTATTATTGTTATTGTTATTATTATTATTATTATTATTATTATTATTATTATTATTATTATTATTATTATATAATCCAGGTAAAACATCCACAGGGTAGTAATCCAAAGAATTTCAACCGGGTTTATAAAAAGTGCTCAATATCAAATATAGCTTTTATATATGATTATTTTTATTTACACAGACATTTACAAAATCTTCGACACTGGCATGTCGATGTTATCGATCAGCAGCTATTATCAACTGAGATCTCATCAGGCAGAGTTAGAATCCGATCTTAATCTTAGATCATATTTGGAAATAATGAATTTCATTCTTCCTGATGAGATCTCAGTTTATAATAGCTGTTGATCGATAACATTGACATGCCAGTGTCGCAGATTTTGTACATGTCTGTGTAAATAAAAATAATCATATATATATATATATATATATATATATATATATATATACATATATATATATATATATAACTTTTTTACTTGTTCTATATTAACTTATTTCAACAATTATTTTATTACTTAGGTATTTTTTATTACTTTTCTTTTCATTTTTATTCATCAATAGCTGATGTTGTCTTTCTGCTTTGAATAGTTGGACTCCGAGTTACTTGCACTTACTAATATAGCCCGAAGGCGTGCCAAGATAATGCTATCTAAGAAATGTTTTTGCATGCTTGCATCCTATTAAAATCGAACCTTGGGTATTTGGCAGCATCCTTTGGTGGAAGGTTTTCGTTAAAGTAAATTTCCCGCCTGGGTAAACATTTCAGAAACGGTCTCACATATGATAAGTTTTAGTTATTTAAACTCGATACACAGTGCGTTATCCACCGAGTTCATTTTCTTAAGCTTTTTTCTTTTTAATTCTCTGAATTCCATGGGTTTGTTTTGCTAAAACTATCACGTAAAATATATTTTTTTTACGCAAGAGTAAATTTGCTATCATTGTTTCTTTACTTTGCAGAGTTCAGAGGTAAATACTTGCTTGAAGACCACACCACATGATGTTGAAGTAATCTTTAAGTTTAGTATACTTGCTCCTAGGAAATACCAGTTTTGGCTAAGATCAAAGTGTAGTATCTGTTCCGATGGATACTGCACCCATAGACTGGTATTGTCTTGGCCTTCGGGGCTTGATTTACATCGGTCTATGGGTCTGTCCTGTGCAGTTCTAGGAGTTCCACCCTCCCAGGCTTTGCCTCCCCTCTTTGGGGAGGAGTAAGTTTATTGCTTACTGTATGAGCCGCCCCTACCGGGGAATGCCGACGGGGCTGCCCAGGCAATTTTTAAATGGCCAGAGTGCTCACCTCTCGAGCGCTGGCTTTTAACCCCACTTACTCGACCCAAGCTGTGGTCACATCTTACTTGTGGGAGTAAGATAAAACTGGCCTTGTGCCTAACTCCTAGCGAAGGAGTAAATAAATACCAGTTTTGGCTAAGATCAAAGTGTACTATCTGTTCCGATGGATACTGCACGCCTGTCCTGTGCAGTTCTAGGAGGTCCAACCTCCCAGCCTTCGCCTCCCCTCTTTGGGGAGGAGTAAGTTTATTGCTTACTGTCTGAGGCGCCCCCACCGGGGAATGCCGACGGGGCTGCCCAGGCAATTTTTAAATGGCCAGAGTGCTCACTTCTCGAGCGCTGGCTTTTCAAACCCCACTTTCTCGACCCGACCTTGGGTCACATCTTACCTTGTGGGAGTAGGATAAAATTGGCATTGTGCCTAACTCCTGGAGAGGAGTAAATAATACCAGTTTTACATCGGACAAAAATCGTAGTACATTTACAGTCCATTTATCTGGCAGATCATTGACATCTGGCAGGTCATTGACATCTGGCAGATCATTGACATCTGGCAGATCATTGACATCTGGCAGATCATTGACATCTAGCAGCTCATTGACATCTGGCAGATCATTGACATCTGGCAGGTCATTGACATCTGGCAGATCATTGACATCTAGCAGATCATTGACATCTGGCAGGTCATTGACATCTGGCAGATCATTGACATCTAGCAGATCATTGACATCTGGCAGATCATTGACATCTGGCAGGTCATTGACATCTGGCATATCATTGACATCTAGCAGATCATTGACATCTGGCAGGTCATTGACATCTGGCAGATCATTGACATCTAGCAGATCATTGACATCTGGCAGGTCATTGACATCCAGGAGAAGAGAACTGGATCTAGGACAGATCCTTAGGACACTCTTCTGCGTGTATTTATCTCCTTTGAAAGGCAATTATTCACCCAGACATGAAAGGTCCGTTGGTGCAGGAAGAACCTAATCTATTTTTCATCGACGGATAAATGTCGTATGAGTAGAGCTTTCGAATAAGTAGCCGGCGATTGAGAGTCAAACGCTTGAGAAAAGTCCGAGAACAATATGGATGAAGTGTTGCCGTCGTCGATGATCTTGGTGACCAATTCTTCCATGAACAGCAGATTAAGTAAATTAAATCTGTTATGGTGAAATTCATGTAAAGATGTAGAAATAGCATTAGTCGCTAGGAGGTGGTTAGGGTTTAGGGTTCGGGTTAGTTGGGGTTTAGGATTAGGGTTAGAGTTAGGGTTTAGGATTAGGGTTAGAGTTAGGGTTAGGGTTAGGGTTAGGGTTAGGGTTAGGGTTGCGGTTAGGGTTAGGGTTAGGGTTAGAGTTAGGGTTAGAGTTAGGGTTGGGGTTAGGGTTAGGGTTAGGGTTAGAGTTAGGGTTAGGGTGTGGGTTAGGGTTAGAGTTAGGGTTAGTGTTGCGGTTAGGGTTAGAGTTAGGGTTAGGGTGTGGGTTGGGATTCGGGTTAGAGTTAGGGTTAGTTGTGGTTAGGGTTAGAGTTAGTTGGGGTTAGGGTTAGGGTTAGTTGGGTGAGGGTTAGTTTGGGTGATGGTTAGGGTTAGGGTTAGTTGGGGTTAGGGTTAGTGTTAGTTGGGGTGAGGGTTAGGGTTAGGGTTAGTTGGGGTTAGGGTTAGGGTTCGCCTGCTTGAGAATAGTTTCCATGACTTTGCAAATAATTATGTGGGACTGACAGGTCGATAATTCAGAGGTTTCATCTGGTTTCCTTTCTTGAATATTTGACACACAGTCGCTATTCTCAAGGCATTCGACATTACACATTTCACAAGTGAATAATTGAAAACGTTTGCTATAAGGCGTGCCAACATATGTGCAAGAAGTCGGAAGTAACTTTGAAAAAAAACATTTAAAATATTTATTTGAAAACTATCTTTACTTGAAAACGGATTAGTACACAGCAGCCATTTGAGAAAAGTATTAAATATTAAACCGGAAGCCCTACTCTATTCCTAAACTGAACCCTTGCTATAACCCCTGCTCTTGACACTGGATTCTTACATTTTCTGAAACTCTATAAGAGTATAATAATAGCCGTGAACAACACATCAGACTTCTCCAGGTAGAGACTTCTCGGACGACTGGCAATAAAAAAAAGTCCTCCTAAAAGAGGAGGTAAAAACTGGGAGTATTTCTTCTATGTGCAAATAGTACCATGCTTCATTCTGACAAAGAAAGATTTGCCAAGACACGAGAGAATTCCTAGGTTGCCAGAATGACGTGAAGAAATACACCGACTTGTATGAGAAGAGGCAATGCCAGTTTGATTAAAAAGAATAAAAAGACAAAAATCTAATTTAGTCTTTTTTTCAAACTACGACTGTTTTCTCTCTTTTTTCCTTCTTTTTATATCTTTTTAAATCTTTTTAAATCTTTTTTCTTTTTTTTCTTTTTTTCTTTTTTTTCTGTTTTTTTTCTTTTTTTCTCTCTTTTTTCTTTTTTTCTTTTTTCTCTTTCTTTCTTTTTCTCTTCATTTTCTTCTTTATTTTCTCTGTTTTCTATTTTTCCTTTTCTTTTCTTTTTTTCTTTCTTTTCACTTTTTTCTCTCTTTTTCTCTCTTTTTCTCTCTTTTTTCTCTCTTTTTTCTTCTTCGTTTCTTTTTTTCTCTTTCTTGTGTCTTTTTTTTTCTTTTTTCCTCTTTCTTTTCTCTTTCTTTTCTTTTTTCCCTCTCAATTATGGTTTAGATAATATTACTAATCATTGCTAATGAGAGGAAAATGGTAAAATACCAGGAACTGGTCGAGCAATGTCGAAACGATGTATAGAGGATCCACTATGACCTTATAGGACTTGGTTGCAGGGGGGGAGGTCAGTCACTATACAGAGCACTGACAATATAGGTATAGTGAGAGCAGCGAGGGCCCGTGCGTTAAAGGAAACAACCAAATACGGTGCTAGCTGCGACCAAATGAATTTGGCGCTAAAAAGATCAAAGCCATGGAAAAAATCAAGTGGGAAATGGGTCGACGGCCGAACTCAAAAGTAACTTTATTTTTATTTATTTTTTATTTTTTTGTAATCTTCACGGTGACACGTTTACTTAAATATTAATAATTTATTTATTTGGAGCGGCACGTCAGACTGTTCAGTTGGAGTGTATATTGCATCCAATATGCGGATTTGTGTGGTACATTAATACAGCACAAATCCGCATATTAGATGCAATATACACTCCAATTGAACAGTGTGACGTGCCGCTCCAAATAAATAAATTATTACTTATAAATTACACTGATTTACAAAAAATATTTTTGGGGTCTGAGGCAAGAATGGGGATAGATGGTTTTTTTCTAATTTGGGTGTGCTGAATTCAAATTCATAAATAGTTTGCTCTATCACATCTAGTTTTCTGGCTGTAAAATTATCTCATTTTAGTATAAACAGAGAATAAATGTGCATATTTCAAGAGTTGCAGCAGCTTATAACAGATAAAACAGGATAGATAAAGAACACTGATTGAAGAAATATACTTGGATGACACAATTACACAATTCATAGTACCACAGACAGTCAAAAGTGTGTTTTCTTATTTATTTCTTATTTATTTTTTATTTATTGATTTTTTTTATTGATTATTTATTTATTGATTTTTTATTGATTATTTATTTATTTATTTATTTATTGATTATTTATTTATTTATTTATTAATTCTTGCGCGGGACGTCGGATTTATTAATTGTTTATCTATTTATTATTTATTGATTATTTATTTATTATTTATTATTTATTTATTATTTATTTTTATTTTTTATTGATTATTTATTTATTCTTGCGCGGGACGTCGGATTTATTAATTGTTTATTTATTTATTTATTTATTTATTATTTATTTATTTATTTATCATTTATTTATCATTTATTTATTATTTATTTATTTATTTATTATTTGTTTATTTATTTATTATTTATTATTTATTTATTTATTTATTATTTATTATTTATTTATTATTTATTATTTATTTATTTATTATTTATTTATTTATTTATTTATTATTTATTTATTTATTTATTTATTAATTGTTTATTTATTTATTTATTATTTATTATTTATTTATTTATTTATCATTTATTTATTATTTATTTATTTATTTATTTATTATTTGTTTATTTATTCTTGGGCGGCACGTCAGACTCTTCAGTGGAAAAATTGACATTCGTTTGCGAGCGCGTTCAGGATCAGATTAGTATTGTCTTATTGTAAGAATTTATTTATCAAACTCGTGAAAGAAATTGTGCCGAATTCACACCCAATCCGTTTTTTGTTCTTCTTAACACAAAGATGGATTCTAGTTTGTTTGGGGTTTTTTGTGGAAATCGCTCCAGACAAGGCATGAACCCACTTTATGTACGAAGCTGAAAAGAAATACTACTTCAAAGTCAGAAACTAGCCAACGATAAATGTTAGATGGATCGATTCAGACCCAGAAAACAGCAATTATTCCCCCTTTGTCAGAAACATTACCTATGGAATGTGAGGACGAAAGGACAAAATAAGAGAAACGAGAGTAAACCGACTCTCTATTTTATTATTGTAGTTCATAACAAACTAATTAACTCTTTGAGATGAATTTCATTAAATATTGAATATATACGGCTAACAAGTTTTTATTGAAATCGCTGCAGGCAAGCTATAAAGCGTCTTGATGTAAGCAGCCAACAAAATACTACTTCAAGGTCAAAAACAAGTCAACGATAAGTGTTAGATGGATAGATTCTGATCCCGAAAACAGCATTTATCCCCCCTATGTCAGAAACATCTCTCATGAAATGTGAGGAATAAGGGACAGAATATGGGAAGCGAGTGTTACGAAGCTTACGAAAGTAACACCAAGGTGCGCTTTCTACCCTAAGATTGTTTCAGTACCAGAGTTAATTTAGTTGGGTAGTTAAAAGGGAATAGAAAGGGGAAACAACTTACCAGATGGAGAATAAAGAGCATAAATAGGGGGGGGGGATTGCATTATATGTGAACGGGGGGAACAGTTCTCATTGGCTGATGCCTGCTGACGTGTCTTTAAAAAAAGGGTCGAAGATTGTCAAAAAGAATATCTTTAAAATGGCGATGTGCGAGGCTGAAAGCTTTCAAAAAGGCGATATGGCGCGTCCGGAGTCTGGTTAGGGTTGCTATCTGAGTCGATATGAAGCAACCTCCGAAATCGACAATGAAGACAGTGCATCACTGAAGACCACCCTTGATGCATATATAAATGCATGTTACGATCTGATGTTGTTATTCCCTTTTTTCTATAATGGACTATTCCGATATTTTTCTTATTTCTGTTTATATTACCTTTGACTATTAATAAATGGTAAAAAAAGAGTCACAGAAACGAGAGTGATACTAACGGTATGAAATAAGAACGGCGTTTCAAATAAAAACATTGAGAGTGGAAGAGAATGATAGACAGGTTTCTTGGTTAATTACAAATTAAAGCTAATTAGAAGAATTCAATTATTTTTTTTTATTAAATTGAGAATAAAAGCCCTTTTTCAATGCAACTTCAACTTTTTTTTTTTACATGTATCTTATCAATTTCGGAGATGAACTCCATCATCAGAGATTCTTCTCTTTTTTTTTTTTAATAAAAATAAACAAACTTTTTTTTAGTTTTGTTTATCGGTAAAACGTCATTGCTTGTTATTTGACGTATTATCTGCGTCTGATGTAACTTCGCGGCTCTTTGGTTGAACGGAAACGCATCGGGCAGCATGCTGGTATTTTAGGATATTGGTAGTTCAACATTTTTTTATAAGCATCGAAGAATTAGTATTAAATTGAGTTTTTCTTTTTAAACAAATTGAGTTGTTTTTAAACAAAACTCAATCCCAAAACAAATGAACATTTTAGCATTGTTATATGGTGATTAAAATATAAAGAAAATGTCTTAAAAACGAACGTTGATTGATTCACCTGAAATCTAATAGATTCGTTTCTCTGCAATGATTGAAAATTGCAAAAATAACAAGCCGCTAGGTGAGTTCTCCGTTCTAGTGTTCACATACGTGACTTGCCCTCATCGACCCACGAATAACTTGTGTTTTTCGTGACAAAACCTCAACACCAGCTAGTATTCCTCAGGGAAGAAAGCTAATTTGTTTCGCTGAATAAGAACATGGATCTCGTGCGCCATTTTTGGGAAACAAATGTTTATGGCGACAGGAAGGATGTAGAAAGGATATACACGGGCGTGCATGCATATTGAATAAATGAAAAAAAATGAAATATTGTAGGAATATTAGGGTCACCAGCTAGCAAGTGCTAACTTAAACAAAGTTTTGTAAATGACAAATCAAGGAAAACATAATTAAATAACAAAACATTTTGATAACTATAAGTTTACATGAATATAAAAGTCATTCTTAGTGAAGAAATGTTCATTTGGTAAAGTTTATACAACCCGTGTTTTTGGTAGGAAAATGTTCCGTGAATAAGCAGACACGAGGGCTAAGTATTGTTAATGTGATATTGCGTGTGTGCGTCATATGCCTATGTGAGTAGTAGCGAATGTGGCACTGTGTAAGTATGCGTAGGTTAACTTTGTTATGTTAGTGCGTGTGTAGATGTGCGTTAATTGAGGAAAGCTTGTACGTGAGTTTTGAAGTGTTCTCTTCTTCTCGCCTCCCCGACCAAACACAGCCCCTCTTTTTCTCCTCCGTCCATATTGAGTGAAAAGAAATCAAACTAAAGAAGCCTCTAGATCGCTGCTAAAACCACCCAAATAAAATTGAGGAGGCCTCCGGTGCACAACTAAAACCACCCTTTCCGAGTTTCTTGCCACCACCTCTCTCTTTGAAGAGAAATAGTCCGAAGAGAATGTTCAGAAAATATCAATAAAATCAGGAGTTAGCGTCTAATAATTTTGAAAGGAATCGGTATTTTCTTCCTAAATTAGTACATAATAAGATTAGAAATGCAGGAAAAACTGCCACCCCTGATGAAACCTGTCCCAGTGGACCCTCCAAGAATAAATATATATATATATATTCTTTTCATTTTAGATACTATTTACCGGAGCAACGCCGATCAAAACAATACCAACTTTGTGGCTGTTTGATATTTTAGTTTTTGATTTTTAGCTAACATACAAACATACACACACACAGACAACTGCCCTTTATATAATATAGGTTGCCGCGTTCTTGGGTGGTTAGACAAAAAAAAATTGTTTCTGAATACTTTTTTGTTTAAAAAGGGGAAAAAAACATTTTTCTTGACAAAATTTTTTTTCCCCCACCAAAAAAAAAACATGGGGGATCGAGAGCGAACGCAGACCCCAAGTATTTTCGAAGAACAAGTTATACGATCATTCATTGCTAACTGAAAGAAGTGTTTAAAATAACATTTGCTTAAGTAGTAAAATTTTTCTTCGTGGTTCAGTGGTAGAACGTCGGACAAATTCGTCCAAAATTCCTCTTTGACGTTACGGTTTCGAGTTCGAATCACGGTCTAGGCGCCGAAATTATTTATTGTTTATTTATGTTTCTGACTTTGAAATTACGTTTACAAAAATTCTCGGCGACGGACAGACAGACAGAATGACAGACAGACAGACAGAGAAGGTGCTGGTTATATTATAAGTGAACTAGCGAAAATAGACTCCCTAACGGTCGTCTATTTTTGCTAGGCAGCCGCGTTCTTGGGTGGTGAGACAAAGAAAAAAAAAGTTTGTCTCCGAATACTTTTTTTGTTTAAAAAGGAAAAAAAAATTTTTTTTTTGGTTTGGCGGGAAAATATTTGGGGGGGGGGGGGAATGGGGGGATTTCTTTCTCCCCCCTCCCTGAAAAAATCGAGAGCGAACGCAGACCCAATTGTATTTTGGAAGAACATATTAAGCGCGGATGCAGACCCCAAAGTCTAAAAAGAACCAATTATTTTGCGATCATTTATTGCTAAATGAGAGATGTGAAAAAAAAGCGATTTGTTCAAGTAAGAAAATTAAATTTATATTTTAACTATGTCTCAATGGGGGTTTCGGTAGAGCGTTTGGCAGTTAGCGTCAAGGTTGCGAGTTCGAATCCGAAAATTATTTATTGTTTATTTAGTCGTTAATATGTGGCCCAATGTATTTGTTTATGTTTCCGATTTTGAAATTAATTAAATAGTAATTATCTCGCCCCCCTCCCCTCTGTTTACAAAAATTCCCCAGGACGGACAGACAGACAGACATTCTGACAGAGAAGGTGCTCGTTATATTATAAGTGGATGCTCAACTCACCTTTCCATTCTTTTCTCTATATATTCGGTAATATCGTATGCTTATCTAAATCTTATAAATGTGCATAAATCTACAGCCAAGGCTGCATATTGAGAAAATATCATTATACACGCAATTATTTAAAGTATGATAAGTGACAAAAATGTCTGAATCAGAAATGTCTGAATCAGAAATGTCGTTATCATTAATTTGACGTCTTCTTTCATTCGTTACGACGCCATGTTTCAAAATATACTGCTGTATGGGTTTACGAGTCTAAAAGAAAGATAATATATATTTTTGACAGATGGAAATCAGAAAATATCCTTCGAATTTTTATCGTTTAAATATATTTTTAAGTATTTACACAAATGATGATGACAATCAGATGGAAGTGAAGTTGGGGAAGGCTGGAAGTTGGGGAAGGGGTGAGGTTGGACAGTGGTGAAGTTGGGGGAGGGGTGAAGTTCGATAGGGGGTGAAGTTGGGGGAGGGGTGAAGTTGGACAGAGGGTGAAGCTGAAGAGGTGGTTCAGCATTCGCAGTTGAAGAAACGTTCACGAAACAACGCTATAACAATAATGACAGATAGAGTGCACATCAATCATAGATGACAACGTAATCTCTGTACTCGTATGCGTTCCCCCTCCCCTTCAAATGTTGGGATAACCTTTAAAATGCGATTTCATGAAAATATGTCAGTTGACATAGAAATAACATTTTTTTTCTGTTGAGCATGTGGCAACTTTGCTACTATAACTTGTCTACAAATCAATCAATATTAAACTCACCGAGAAATTAGATCTCTCTTAAAATATCAAGGCCAATAAAAACGAGCTCGATGAGCCCCGATTATAGGGAACAAAAAGGGAAGACAAAAAGGGTGAGAAAAGAAAGGGGTAATCCCCCTTCTCTTTTCCTTTCTTTTACCTCTTTTCTCCCTTTTTGGATTGCAACGCACTTAATTTTTGTGGGGGCGCATCACAGCTACCACATATTGCTAGCTCTGAACGAAACATTCAAAATGGCGTATTAGTGGGTTCCCCACGTGTGAGTTGGCTCTTTTTTTTTTTTTTTTTTTTGGTTTCCGCAAAAAAATGAACCACTGTATAGTGTAGGTTTTTTCAAGACACTTTAATCCAAGAACTTTTTACTCTTTGTGAATTTTTCTGATGATTTTGTAATGTTGCAGAGACGATATTAACATAAAAATGTTGTTTGGCACAAGAAAAGTGAAACGGACCGTAAAAAATATATATCTCACAGAAATGTCTTGTTTTTTGGAAATGTGAAAAACTAAAGTTAATAAAATAAAAACATGGTTATTGGAATATAATATGAACCTTATATATATATATATATATATATATATATATATATATATATATATATATATATATATACATATATATATATATATATATATATATATATATATATATATATATATATATATTCTAAAGATGAAAGATGAGAATAAAATTGTAAAGATAAAATATTTATTAGAACATCAAAATTTCAGAGCAAGTAGCTTCATATCCTTAATTCATGGATTTTCAAAGATAAACTCTTTTCAGCAGAGGATATCGAAAAACCGACAATGTAATTGTAAATATTATCGGCAACATTTAACTTTGAAAAATTTACATAAAATAAAACAAAATAAAAACCAAAAGCTAAATAGTCTTATGTCGATATAAGAGCATAGAGTCAGGGTAGACGCCGTCTAAAAACATATACATATATATATATATATATATATATATATATATATATATATATATATATATATATATATATATATATATATATATATATATATCACTCTTACAATATATATATATATATATATATATATATATACATATATATATATATAAGGTAAAGAGTCTTATGTTGAGATGAGAGAGTAAACGCCGTCCAAAAACATATATATATATATATATATATATATACATATATATATTTCACTCTAACAATATATATATATATATATATATATATATATATATTGTTAGAGTGAAATAAATTCCAGAAGGATATCCGAGTATGAGTGCTCAATGTATTAAACAGAGCAAGAATAAAATGAAATAAAGTAACACGGATTCACATAATCACCGGTGCGATAATTTATTTCGACCCTCCGGCTATTTCAAGCACCTAAACGAGGAAATTACATGGTGTAAAAGATATATATAAATATATATACATACATCTAATAAACGGCTATTCGTTTTATCTAACGTGTTTCACAATCGTTTCCGGTCTATTATACAATTTTAACTTTATTTTTCACCAGTGAACGTTTACAAAGAATTTTAGAGATAGTGGATTTAGACCAACTTTCACTTTCAAACCTTACATATCCTCGTGGTTCAGCTTTGACTCAACATTGTTGATCCGACATAAAAAAAAACGAGGTTTCACCATTTTTTCATTGGAAATGAATGTTTCGCCTGATACGTCATATTTTAATCGCGTCTGTCCTCACGATTGAAAAATGTGTTTCAGAAATCTCAATAACTTCGCAACGTGAAAACATTTCAAAAATGTCGAACCGTTTTACTGGAAGACCTGGAAGTTCTCAGTCGAATCTAGCGAGGCTGATGCTTCAGAAAAAGAAAAGACGTGACCTTCTCACCTTCTGTTGACAACGTGCGATTAAATCGGCAATGAAATATAATCTTCTATTTATTGAATTTTAAAGAGGCTTCGAGAACAGAACAAAATCTTCATGAAAACAAAAAGAAACAAATCTTAACTCTTAAATTCGCAGCTGATCTTTATATGAGAAAACGCAAGAAGTTATAATTAGTTGCTAAGATTTTGAATTACCGATGTTTTCAGTTCCTCGCTATCTTTGTGTGTTAGTGTGTTTTCAGATCCTGACTAGAAGTCAACATTGCTTGATCAATCGTCACAAACTTATGTATGTATATATATATATATATATATATATATATATATATATATATATATATATATATATGTGTGTGTGTGTGTGTGTGTGTGTGTGTTTTTTTTTTGTGTGCGAAAAAAGAAAAACGTAAGATGTTCGTTGACCCGAACGAAACCGGTAAAATCCCTCATTTTTTATGATTTTTTTCCTGTATTTAAAATTTTTATTTTTTTGTCTTTTTTTTACGCATCTTGTCTTTCACGGCATTACATTTTTATGATATATCGTACATTTTACCCTCATATATATATATATATATATATATATTTATATATATATATATATATATATATATATATATATATATATATATATATATATATATATATATATATATATATATATATATATATATATATAGCATGATATGAAATGAAATAATAAAATAAGGTGCGAATCAAATTTTATTAGAATTCAATGTTCAGGCAAAGTACCTTAAAGTCCTTAACTCATGAGTTTTCAATGTATATATATATATATATATATATATATATATATATATATATAATGGGTAAAAATATAAATGTTAATATTTTTTATTTCTTATTTGTTAACGTATAGGAATACAAAAGGTATTAAAAATGTATTTTTAATTTTATATATATATATATATTTGAAAATACGTTTTAAAAGACATTTTGAATTCCTATACGTCAACAAATAAAGGAATAGCCCACGACACAACGTTAGGTGCCATACTCCACCAATTAACACCCGAAACCCGAAGAATCGCTCGTCGCATCGAGAAATTGACAAGAAAGATCGTGAAGAGAGAAAACTCCGTGGTCTTTAATGACGCTTGCATAAAAAATGACTTTCTGCCGAAATATACATATATATATATATGCGTGTGTGTGTGTGTGTGTGTGTGTGTGTGTGTGTGTGTGTGTGTGTGTGTGATAAAGAATGGAGAAAGTGTTCAGACGTAATGGAAATTGAAAAAGGAAAAACCAAAAAGTATTATTTATGTATTCACCAACGTTTCGCCTTTATTTCAAGACTTCCTCGGGATGGTTATCTTAAGAAAAACAAACACAAGTACAAAATGTTTAAAACAATAGGTGGTGGTTGGTGTCAGCTTTAAGTTTGCGGCCACCTTATAAGTTATTTTTTATTCATAAGCGGCCCCAAGTTTTAGCTCACACCGGCCACCCCATATTGTTTCAAACATCTTTTATTTGTGTTTGTTTTTCTTCTGACAACCATCCTGAGGATGTCTTGAAATAAAGACGGAACGTTGATGAATACATAAATAATATATTTTTAGTTTTTCTTTTTTCAATTTTCATATATATATATATATATATATATATATATATATATATATATATATATATATATATATATATATATATATATAATTATTTCCACAATCAGACAACGCCGCAACCTACAACCTATGAAAAGAAATAAACCGGAAGTCCTAGACTCGAGTCTAGGACTTCCGGTTTATTTCTTTTCTTGTGGAAATAATTATATATACCATCTCACATTCAAGAAATATATATATATATATATATATATATATATATATATATATATATATATATATATATATTGTGTGTTTCTGAATTTTTTAGATGAAGATTGATCATTTGTATAATTTCGATTATTCAGTCAATTTAACGAAAAGAATAATACAATGACTTTTAGTAGAGTAAATTCTCGACTTTGTTTCAACTGAATTGCAGATCCTGGCAATCTATTAATCTATTATTGACATTATTGATACACATTGGACACATTGGACACTCTTCACCTTCCAATAAATATTGGTGAAATGTTACTCGCGTCATTTATTCACGATTGGAATTCAGTCTGTGTTCGTTTGATGTCTCGAGCCTGTTAACGAATGTACCTCTCAACGAGACCATTAACATCTCCATCATTTCTGGAGAGGCTTTTCCTGGGTCTTAGGGTTAGGGTTAGGGTTAGGGTTAGGGTAAGGGTTAGAGTTAGGGTTAGGAGTTAGGGTATTGGGTTAGGAGTTAGGGTTATAAGTTAGGGTTATGGTTTAGGGTTTGGGTTTAGGGTTTAGGGTTTAGGATTAGGGTTTGGGGTTATGGTTTAGGGTTAGGGTTTAGGGTTTAGGATTAGGGTTAGGGTTTAGGATTGGGATAAGGGTTAGAAGTTAGAGTAAGTGTTAGGGTTAGGGTTAGGATATGGTTAGGGTTACGGTTAGGGTTAGGGTTTCGGGTCAGTGTTAGGGTTAGGAGTTAGGTTAGGGATTAGGGTTATGGTTTAGGGTTATAGTTTAGGGTTAGGGTTTAGGGTTTAGGGTTTATGATTAGGGTTTGGGTTAGAAGTTAGAGTAAGTGTTAGGGTTAGGGTTAGGATATGGTTAGGGTTAAGGTTAGGGTTAGGGTTTAGGGTCAGTGTTAGGGTTAGGAGTTAGGTTAGGGTTTAGGGTTATGGTTTAGGGTTAGGGTTTAGGGTTTAGGGTTTAGGATTAGGGTTTGGGTTAGAAGTTAGAGTAAGTGTTAGGGTTAGGGTTAGGATATGGTTAGGGTTAAGGTTAGGGTTAGGGTTTCGGGTCAGTGTTAGGGTTAGGAGTTAGGTTAGGGTTTAGGGTTATGGTTTAGGGTTAGGGTTTAGGGTTTAGGGTTTATGATTAGGGTTAGGGTTTAGGATTAGGGTTTGGGTTAGAAGTTAGAGTAAGTGTTAGGGTTAGGGTTAGGGTTAGGATATAGTTAGGGTTAGGGTTAGGGTTAGGGTTTAGGGTCAGTGTTAGGGTTAGGAGTTAGGGTTAGGGTTTAGGGTTAGGGTTTAGGGTTAGGGTTTAGGGTTTAGGATTAGGGTTAGGGTTTAGGATTAGGGTTAGGGTTTAGGATTGGGGTAAGGGTTAGAAGTTAGAGTAAGTGTTAGGGTTAGGGTTAGGATATGGTTAGGGTTACGGTTAGGGTTAGGGTTTAGGGTCAGTGTTAAGGTTAGGAGTTAGGGTTAGGGTTTAGGGTTATGGTGTAGGGTTAGAGTTAAGGGTTTAGGGTTTAGGATTAGGGTTAGGGTTAAGGATTGGGGTTAGGGTTAGAAGTTAGAGTAAGTGTTAGGGTTAGGGTTAGGATATGGTTAGGGTTAAGGTTAGGGTTAAAGTTTAGGGTCAGTGTTAGGGTTAGGAGTTAGGGTTAGGGTTTAGGGTTATGGTTTAAAGTTAGGGTTTAGGGTTTAGGATAAGGTTTAGGGTTTAGGATCTGGGTTAGGGTTTAGGGTTTAGGATTAGGTTTAGGGTTTAGGATTTGGGTTAGGGTTTAGGGTTTAGGATTAGGTTTAGGGTTTAGGATTGGGGTTAGGGTTATGATTAGGGTTAGGGTTTAGGGTAAGTGTTAGGGTTAGGGGTTAAGGGTTAAGGTTAGGGTTTAGGGTTTAGGGTTAGGGTTGTGCTTGGTCACTAAGTGCGTCAGCTTCAGTTTTTATAATTAGATGTACCAGCAAGCCTAGTTTGGAAAGTTTTCTGGTTGCGATTTTAGCGGAATGTCTTTAAATAATGTATAGCTCTTGCTACAAGAATAGACTACCCTAACCCTAACCCTAACTCTAACCCTAACCCTACCCTAACCCTAACCCTAACCCTAACTCTAACCCTAACCCTACCCTAACCCTAACCCTAACCCTAACTCTAACCCTAAGTTTCTGATAATGCGTATCTAAGCATTGAGTTATCCTTTCCGTCGGAACTGGTCTGATATTTTTACAAAAGTTTATATCTCTTCATAATCCATTTATATTTGTTGCATTTTTCAATAAAGTAAATCTGTTTTTATTATAATTGATATATTTAAATTTAAATTGTACTGAATATTATCAATGCGGAACCGAGAACGCTATTTTTGTTCGCCTGAAGGAGAGATTTACATTTTAAATACAAAGGAAAACAGTTTGAAAACTTTTAGAGAATAAAAAGTTAAGTATCAAAAAGATGCAATTTTTATTTTACAAGAATATTGAATAGATGTGACTTTTTTAGAGTTTTATTTATTTAATTCTTTTTTTTTAATTTTTTTTTTTTGCGATTAAAGAATTTATACAAGAATATATTTTTATAGAGGATCTACTATCTTTCTTTTGAATATTCGAAGAGTTATACCTGAACAATTACGATTAGGAGCATAATAACGATAATTTTTACAGGCTGTCAAGAAACCATAGGAGTATTTTCAGCAGCAATTTAATCGCATTTTACGATTATTTCTTTATCTCACGGACGTTTTTCCCACGTAATTGAGACGTCAGCACTATTGGTAACGTTTTCAAAGATACAAAAAACCATGACTCAAAAGAACAATTTTCTTTTTGAAATATTTTATAATTTTTATATCTTTGTTTCGCTTGAAAAAATCTTAATGTCAAAAATTGTACCTAGATAAGTACGTTTTGCTGCATGCTCTTTATACTATCTCGCAGCACTTTCCGTTTTTATATCCTTATCTCATGTACAGAAATAAGGACAAACAACTCGTAAAAGCATGGTCTATTTTAGTCATACTAAACTTTTTTTTTACTTATCTAGACATTATTCGTGCCGCTGTCATTAATGATAACGTTTTTTTAAATTGTCATTGTTTAAGTTCTGCAAATAAAAAAAATAATAAATAAAAACATTTATCTTTTTCGGTAATTGGGCGAATGGGGACGTTATCGCCTCAATAGTGTCACTTTGAATGAAAGTGTTTGATAAAAGTTTTTAAAATTTCTATTCGAAACAAAAGATGTAATACGTCATAAAAAACATCACACCTTTGCAGAAAAGCCGAAAATAAACAACGAACAAATACATATATAAAAAAGTTCAGTGTCATTTTTATCTATGTATATTTACTTAAACCAAAATAATGTAATCTAACTAAAAAATGTAAACTTTGAAAACATATATAAAAAAGTTCAGTGTCATTTTTATGTATGTATATTCACTTAAATAAAAAAAATGTAATTTAACTAAAAACTGTAAACTTTGAAAACATATATAAAAAAGTTCAGTGTCATTTTTATCTATGTATATTTACTTAAATCAAAAAAATGTAATCTAACTAAAAAATGTAAACTTTGAAAACATATATAAAACAAGTTCAGTGTCATTTTTATCTATGTATATTTACTTAAATCTACAAAATATGTAATCTAACTAAAAAAATGTAAACTTTGAAAACATATATAAAACAAGTTCAGTGTCATTTTTATCTATGTATATTTACTTAAATCTACAAAATATGTAATTTAACTAAAAATGTAAACTTTGAAAACATATATAAAAAAAGTTCAGTGTCATTTTTATCTATGTATATTTACTTAAATCAAAAGAAATGTGTAATTTAACTAAAAAATGTAAACTTTGAAAACATATATAAAAAAGTTCAGTGTCATTTTTATCTATGTATATTTACTTAAATCAAAAAAATATGTAATTTTACTAAAAAATGTAAATTTTGAATACATATATAAAAAAAAGTTCAGTGTCATTTTTATCTATGTATATTTACTTAAATCTACAAAATATGTAATTTAACTAAAAATGTAAACTTTGAAAACATATATAAAAAAGTTCAGTGTAATTTTTATCTATGTATATTTACTTAAATCAAAAAAATAAGTAATTTAACTAAAAATGTAAACTTTGAAAACATATATAAAAAAGTTCAGTGTCATTTTTATCTATGTATATTTACTTAAATCAAAAAAATGTTATTTAACTAAAAATGTAAACTTTGAAAACATATATAAAAAAGTTCAGTGTAATTTTTATCTATGTATATTTACTTAAATCAAAAAAATGTAATCTAACTAAAAAATGTAAACTTTGAATACATATATAAAAAAGTTCAGTGTCATTTTTATCTATGTATATTTACTTAAATCAAAAAAATATGTAATTTAACTAAAAAATGTAAACTTTTAATACATATATAAAAAAGTTCAGTGTCATTTTTATCTATGTATATTTACTTAAATCAAAAGAAATGTGTAATTTAACTAAAAATGTAAACTTTGAAAACATATATAAAAAAGTTCAGTGTAATGTTTATCTATGTATATTTACTTAAATCAAAAGAAATGTGTAATTTAACTAAAAAATGTAAACTTTGAAAACATATATAAAAATGTTCAGTATCATTTTATCTATGTATATTTACTTAAATCAAAAAAATATGTAATTTAACTAAAAAATGTAAACTTTGAATACATATATAAAAAAAGTTTAGTGTCATTTTTATCTATGTATATTTACATTTAAAAGGTATATATTTTAATATATCTTTTTTTACTTTCTATATTTTTACGTGTAGAGATTTCAATTGTCCCTTATGTATAAAAAAAAATGAAAAAGTTTTTCTTAAAAGGAGAACAAACTTTTCGGCCGCGATTCTTCGGCCTTCGTCAGTAATTAATGTGTCCCATATTGTATTAAATTCTATACTAGGTCTGATTAGGAGGTCATTGTTGCCCAACATATGCGCTGATTCTTTGAGTCGTCTTACTCTCCACCGTTCCTCTCTATCTATAATGTTTACTTCTTCATCCCATAAGGGTAGATGGTTTCCCTTTTCCTTTCATATGTGGTCAGCCATAACGTTTATTATTTTTAACTAGTATTTCCCGGGGGGAATAGTATTTTATTGTTCATCGATACCAATTGATTTCCTAATGTTGTCACGCGCGAGGTAAATCTTATCGTAAAACCAAAACAACTAATTGAAATAAAACTTACACTAATTAAAAAAAAACAAAGGTACTGATATCGATCCTGAACCAGCTTTCGTGACGTTCGACTCGGAATCGTTCGGCTGTCCTACGCAAACGCCCGAGTGTTGACGAGCCGAAGCAGCGAGCAGCCGATAACTTTGTTACAAAGTGAAAGTAAGTGCTTTCGAAGACGGATTTTTTGTCAGGAAGTTTTTTTCAAGAAAATAAACCCAAAATGAATTACAAACAGCTTTGCACTGCAGTATCATCCCGAGCAAGTAAGAATAAATAATAAAATTAGAAAAATATGCCGTGATAAAAGTAATTTTGGTACTTTTTTTTGTTTTTTTTGTTTCTTCAAAAAAATTCCTTGTAAATAAAAATACAGTATTCATTTTAAAACAGTAACCTCGCTATTTTTTTTTCCTGTTGTTTCTTTCAAAAAAATTCATGCAAATATGTTTAACTTTCTTTGTTGTTTCTTTAAACAAATTCCTTACTCTAACCCTAAACCTAACCTTAACCCTAACCCTAACCTAACCCTAACCCTAACCTTAACCCTATACCCTATACCCTAACCCTAAACCCTAAACCCTAACCCTAAACCTAACCCTAAACCCTAAACCTTAACCCTAAACCCTAAACCTAACCCTAAACCTAACCCTAAACCCTAAACCCTAAACCTTAACCCTAAACCCTTACCCTAACCCTAACCGTAACCCTAACAACAAAACAAGCAAAACATTATTATCATAGGACGCAGCACCGTATCAAAAATGTCGTCTCGTACAAATCGGCTCGTCAACTCTCGGGCGTTTGCGTAGAACAGCCGAACGCTTCCGAGTCGAACGTCACGAAAACTGGTTCAGGATCGATAAGAGCACCAAAACAAAAAAACAATAACGTAAAAACTCCGCGAATAAAGTTTAAAAAAAAAAAAAAAAAAAGAAAGAACTTAAATTAAATGATTGTTTTGAAGCAATAATTCCCTCGATAGTAAAGGAGATGTTTAGAACAGATACTAAACATCGCTTTGGAACTCCCTCCCTGCTCCCTGCCTCCTCGACTCTACCGACATTCAGAAATGTCAAACTAATGTGAACAAGCATTCTGGCTGCACAACTCCCAATTCACGATGACCCCCCCCCCCACACCTAAACTTTCACCCTAATTCTCAGGAACCTCTTGCGCCTACAGTGGAGGCTCGCCTTGTTTGGGGTGAACTAAGTTAAAAAAAAAAAGGCACTCCAGAAAAACATTCGACTTTGAGTCAGCGTGCCGCTATTGCGAATTCACAACAGCCGCAATTAATAGGCTGTTTTCCCGGTCGTCATTTTTTGAAAGTCAAAATCTTTTTCGTGTAAAACTTTATAATTTTGACGTAGAATAAAAACACCAAGCCGGGTATGATTTAAGCTTGACATAAGACTAAAACTCTGCCGCATTTTCAGCAATTTACAAACCAGGAAAAAGAACGTTAACAGTACCATACGTTAAAGGTACCATACGTTAAAGGTACCATACGTTAAAAGTACCATACGTTAAAGGTACCATACGTTAAAAATACCATACGTTAAAAGTACCAGACGTTAAAAGTACCATACGTTAAAAGCACCATTCGTTAAAAGTACCAGACGTTAAAGGTACCATACGTTAAAGGTACCATACGTTAACGGTACCATACGGTAACGGTACCATACGTTAAAGGTACCATACGGTAACGGTACCATACGTTAAAGGTACCATACGTTAAAAGTACCATACGTTAAAGGTACCATACGTTAAAGTTACCATACGTTAAAAGTACCATACGTTAAAGGTACCATACGTTAAAGGTACCATACGTTAAAAGTACCATACGTTAAAGGTATCATACGTTAAAAGTACCAGACGTTTAAGGTACCATACGTTAAAAGTACCATACGTTAAAGGTACCAGACGTTAAAAGTACCATACGTTAAAGGTACCATACGTTAAAGGTACCATACGTTAAAGGTACCAGACGTTAAAGGTACCATACGTTAAAGGTACCATACGTTAACGGTACCATACGTTAAAAGTACCATACGTTAAAAGTACCATACGTTAAAAGTACCATACGTTAAAGGTACCAGACGTTAAAGGTACCATACGTTAAAAGTGCCATACGTTAAAAGTACCATACATTAAAGGTACCATACGTTAAAAGTACCATACGTTAAAGGTACCAGACGTTAAAGGTACCATACGTTAAAAGTACCATACGTTAAAAGTACCATACGTTAAAGGTATCATACTTAAAAGTACCATACGTTAAAGGTACCATACGTTAAAAGTACCATACGTTAAAGGTACCAGACGTTAAAGGTACCATACGTTAAAAGTGCCATACGTTAAAAGTACCATACATTAAAGGTACCATACGTTAAAAGTACCATACGTTAAAGGTACCATACGTTAAAAGTACCAGACGTTAAAAGTACCATACGTTAAAAGCACCATTCGTTAAAAGTACCAGACGTTAAAGGTACCATACGTTAAAGGTACCATACGTTAACGGTACCATACGGTAACGGTACCATACGTTAAAGGTACCATACGGTAACGGTACCATACGTTAAAGGTACCATACGTTAAAAGTACCATACGTTAAAGGTACCATACGTTAAAGTTACCATACGTTAAAAGTACCATACGTTAAAGGTACCATACGTTAAAGGTACCATACGTTAAAAGTACCATACGTTAAAGGTATCATACGTTAAAAGTACCAGACGTTTAAGGTACCATACGTTAAAAGTACCATACGTTAAAGGTACCAGACGTTAAAAGTACCATACGTTAAAGGTACCATACGTTAAAGGTACCATACGTTAAAGGTACCAGACGTTAAAGGTACCATACGTTAAAGGTACCATACGTTAACGGTACCATACGTTAAAAGTACCATACGTTAAAAGTACCATACGTTAAAAGTACCATACGTTAAAGGTACCAGACGTTAAAGGTACCATACGTTAAAAGTGCCATACGTTAAAAGTACCATACATTAAAGGTACCATACGTTAAAAGTACCATACGTTAAAGGTACCAGACGTTAAAGGTACCATACGTTAAAAGTACCATACGTTAAAAGTACCATACGTTAAAGGTATCATACTTAAAAGTACCATACGTTAAAGGTACCATACGTTAAAAGTACCATACGTTAAAGGTACCAGACGTTAAAGGTACCATACGTTAAAAGTGCCATACGTTAAAAGTACCATACATTAAAGGTACCATACGTTAAAAGTACCATACGTTAAAGGTATCATACGTTAAAGGTACCATACGCACTGAAAATTAAGGAGGAAAATTATTATTAATCTATATTCTATACCCGCAAATTCAAATATGTTTTTTTTAGTTATTATAATCGACATTATATCGAATATTTAAAAACTCCCAATTCAGTAATATTTATTTTTAGGGGTTTAAGAATCTGTGTTTAGCAAGTTCATCGTTGGTTACCGGTAGCGTGGAAAACATGAGTAAAAATTGACCCGTTTTCCCCAAAGTTTTTTATCGACCATTTTTTTTCTTTTTTCTTTCATATCGTTAGAGAATTCCCTGCTTTTTGGAATGTTTTTCAAATAATTTAGATTTTAGGAGAGGGGATAAGTTTCCTATATAAATTTAACGTAAACTGATCACCCACTTTTGACCATGTTGCATGTTGTTTGTTCACCCATTTTTTTTTTTTCGGACGAATTTTTTTCTTTTTTCTATGTATAATTACCTATCATGTCATTGGAGAATTCCGGGTTGTTTGGAAATTTTTGTAAAAATTTGTGATGGTCAAAAAGTGGGGGATCAGTCTACATTAAATGTATATAGGAAACTGATCCCTCTTCCTAAAATCTCAAATATTTGAACAAAAATTTAAAAAAAAAACACTGAATTCTTTAGCGACCTGATAGGTAATTGTACACCGAAAAAAGAAAACAAATGGTCTGTAAAAAAAATGTGCAAAACGGGTGGTAGACAATTACGAAAATTAAATGACAAAATACAAAAAACTGATTAGCTAAACTTACAAGAGATTCTCTTTAAAAGCTTGGAATTAAGAGTTTGACATTAAAAATAATAATTTTTGTAAAAAAGTAATAAAATGGTAAAATATACTTTTATTGGTTTAATATGAAAACCCATGAGAATAGTAGAAATATGTTTAACGTATAAATATTGTGTAATAACGGATTTATTTATGATTGTATTTTATTTTAATTTTCCACTGAAATCAATGAAGATTCTTTGAAATCTAAGCATTCTTTAAAACCTGTATAAAAGTTATTGTTTGCTTGTTTTTAAAAAGAAAATATTGTTTTAAACTTTTCTATGAATGAATATGTTTTGTCCTCCATTTTCCTTTCTTCATATTTATTATTTAAACTTTATTTATTTTTAACTTTTTCTATGAATAAATGTTTGTCCTCCATTTTCTTTTCTTCATATTTATTATTTAAACTTTATTTATTTTAAACTTTTCTATGAATAAATGTTTGTCCTCCATTTTCTTTTCTTCATATTTATTATTTAAACTTTATTTATTTTAAACTTTTCTATGAATAAATGTTTGGCCTCCATTTTCTTTTCTTCATATTTATTATTTAAAAGTACACTTGATTCTTGATTCTCGACAATTCTACATATTATTTTAACTATTTCTTTCTCCGGTTCATTTTTCTTTGAGTTAAGTAGTAATTTAGAATACATGTGTGTAAATTGTGTTTTTGTTTTTGGATTGCGTGCGTTGCCTTCGTACAACTGAAAAACAGGAATTGGTCAATATAATCCTATTATCGTTTTCTTGTCGAAATATCATGTAAAATGAATAATGGAATTTGTATAAAGACATTACCATAAAGAAAAAGAAATGTAATGCGAATGGAAAAGTTAAAACTAAAAATCATAACGGAACGCACATAATTTCAAAGATATATATATATATATATATATATATATATATATATATATATATATATATATATATATATATATAATATTTGTTATTGTTTATTATCTATGTACGTATACGTTTTGTCCTTTTTAATAATCGGGAAACATCCACATCGAGTAATGACTATTCACTACCGGTCATGCGATTCGAAACCCCGGAGTACAAGTATTTTTGCAACTCATATCCGACGCCTTAACCACGCGGCCAATTTTAAATAGCGAATAAACGGTGATAATTTTAACACTTTATCGGCGGCTTAACGTCTAGAGTGTTCTACTTCTTTAATGAAAGGAACGATGCATTTAAAGCTAGTGACGTCATGCTGTGTTAATACTACACTTACAGTGCTCTACTTTTTCGAGGAGCGACAAATAATAATAAATATTTGTTATTGTTTATTATCTATGTACGTATACGTTTCGTTCTTTTTTTAATTATCGGGACTCATCAGCATAGAGATATGACTATTCAATACCGGTCATATATATATATATATATATATATATATATATATATATATATATATATATATAGGGGAAAAAGAAAAAGGAAAACCAAAAAATGGATGTGTACATCAACGTTTCGTCTTTATTTATAAGACTTCATCAGGATGATAATATAAAGAAAAATGTCATGCAAGAACAAACACATATAGGGTTGACATATGGGGAAAACGGAAGAAAATAGTAGCCACTACTTTTTCCCCTTCAGTCTTGACCGCAGCCACCTGTTCAAATACATCCTTCCTCCCTCTCCTCAACTCCCTCACTCATTGCCATCCACATTATTCCTGCTCATCCCCCACCTCTTTCTCTTACTACCAGCCACAGCCTTGCTCACCCCCATCTTTCCACTTCTTCCCCACTCATTTTCATTAACATTCAATTTTCATTCCTCACCAAGTACGGACGTCCACCCTACTGTTTCCTCCAGTAGTGGCTACTATTTTCTTCCTTTTTCCCAATATGTCAACCCTATATGTGTTTGTGCTTGCATGAAATTTTTCTTTATATTATCATTCTGATGAAGTCTTATAAATAAAGACGAAACGTTGATGTACACATAAAAAAACATCCATTTTTTTGGTTTTCCTTTTTCATTTTCCCATTACGTCGGATTACCTTCATCCTTCTCTTCCCATATATATATATATATATATATATATATATATATATATATATATATATAATTAATATATATCAATTAATTAATCTTTACGTACATTGAAAGAATCCATAGACACTGGCTATGAGCAGTCATCAGCATAGCTACTCTGGGCAGGGATCGAACCATCGATGTCAACGTCTATAGTCTGGTGCCTTGCCACATATATGTACGATTTTTTATCGCTTATCATGTTATGCAGCATTGTCATTGTTTTTACTAGCGGTATAACACCAGTGTGTGTTTTTAGTATTTGTCCGCTACCTAAGCGGTTTAGAATATGCAGAGTACTGCATTCTGTCGCCCTTAATCGGACGTGTAATCAATTTTTATTTTTAATATATATTTATGAATTAATTTTTACATACATAACAGGAATCTATGGACACGTGTTTCTGGCTATGAGCCGTCATCATCATGACTACCCTGGATGTAAACGTCTATAGTCTGATTTATATATATATATATATATATATATATATATATATATATATATATATATATATATATATATACAGAGAGAAAGACAGACAGACAGACAGACAGAGATTTTAATTAATTAATTTATAAGCTATTTTTATACATATATATATATAGATATAGATATCTTTAATTAATTTATGAATTAATTTTTGCGTGCACAAACGGAAGACTTGGATACGTGTTTCTAGCTATTAACCGTCATGACTTATCCAGGTAGGGATCGAACTGTCGATGTAAGTATTCGTAGTCTAGCGTGTTACCCCTAGACTAGAATTACCTGCAACATTTTGTGCTCGACATTTGATCGTCTATAATGTTACCATGTTAATGGCTCTATATTATATATATATATATATATATATATATATATATATATAAGTGTGTGTATATATATATATATATTTATTTATTTATATATATGATAATCTAGGTAAAACATCCACAGGGTAGTAATCCAAAGAATTTCAACCGAGTTTATAAAAAGTGTTCAATATCAAATAGAGCTTTTATATATGATTATTTTTATTTAAACCAGACATGTATAAAATCTGCGACACTGGCATGTCGATGTTATCGATCAACAGCTATTATAAACTGAGATCTCACCAGGAAGAGTTAGAATCCGATCTTTACCTTAGATCACATATTATCTAAGGTTAAGATCGGATTCTAACTCTTACTGATGAGATCTCAGTTTATAACAGCTGTTGATCGATAAAATCGACATGCCAGTGTCGCAGATTTTGTACATGTCTGTGTAAATAAAAATAATATATATATATATATATATATATATATATATATATATATATATATATATATATATTTATATATATATAGTGTACTAAATTATATTGAAAAGAAATCAATAAAGTGCTCGATCGCAGAAGAGTGAGAGCTAATACAAATAATTTATTTGAAAACTGTATGTTACATATTTCAGAATCGTACCGCTGTTTCATCCAGAAATTACAAATATCTTTTTAATATAAATTCATTTTTTCTTTGTAAAATAAATTTAGTTTTAAAAATAAAGTATATTAAATTATTTTTTAAAAAAATTGTTAGTCATTGCGTTCAAGGCAGAGTTATATTTTTTATAAGAAATTAGTTAAAGTTGTGGATGTGTGTAAAAGTACACTGACTTTGTAATCACTAATATTATGATTGTATAGCTATGAAGAAACAGCTGTTATTTTTTTTATTAAAACCAATTTTGCTTAACGCGATCCGTTGTTTTTGTCGGAAACTATTTCAATTCATATGTGTATGTGTGTGCGTGAGTGTTTGTCTGTTTGCTAACTGATTCCAATCAACGTTAGTGGTAGATACCCTCAAAGTGTTGCGTCTTAAAAGTGTGTAGAATATATTTACTAAATGACGCATAATAGCCAGAGATATTTACCTCCGTTGTGGAATTGGTCTAACGCCAGCGTTCCACAAAAGAAAGCCGATTCCTTGGACGCCCCTCTCGTTGTCCATTTCCCAGTTCTCCGTCACATGTTTCCTTGGGAAACTCATTCTTTAATCAACTGTGTTTAAAAAAAAAAACAAAGCAACTTGCCAAACCACCAGTCCAGTATGGCTGACTGTCGGCGAATTAGGCTTATCAAACTTGAGTAACGTTAAGGTGCGATTGTGATCGGTGTTATCCCAGGGCGTGACATATTGTCAGAAAGACAGGCGCCAGAAGAAAGAATGCCAGTCTCCAAGAAGAAGAGTTGGCAAAAGTCTTTTGTAGAAAAGCAGAAGCGTTTCCAGATAAAAATGTTGTACTTCTAAGTTCTTGAAATGTACAGACGCTAATCAAAATAGACAACAATTGACGTTTCCTAACGAAATATATGCTGTCTTCTGTTTTCATTAAAATGTTCAATACAACGCGATAAATGGAAGAAGACTCTAATATTTTAAAGTACAATTTACAAAAAGAATGAATAGATTATTAGTTTTCGGGGTTTTTTTCATCTAGACTAAGATGTTGCGCAACGACGCCATATTGGATAGCTATTGCCTCGGACGATAGCTTGTGAAATACGCTGCACCATACGAGTGGTCTCTCGGCGCTATATTATAGTTATTATTATTATTATTATTATTATTATTATTATTATTATTATTATTATTATTATTATGATAATATGTTATTATTGTTGTTGTTGTTGTTGTTGTTGTTGTTATTATTGTTATTATTGTGATGATGAGGATGAGGATTATGATGATGACGATGACGATGATGACGATGACGATGATGTATACTCATTAGAAGTTATCACATAGGTCATCATCAGAGACTGCTCACTGATAATAACCGGTGGTGTTCCCTGGAGTATGAGTGACAACAAGTCTCCTCACATTTCCAGTACCCTCTACCTCTTTCGATAACCTTTGCAAATGACTTTCCGTTATCACAACAGCCGCTTACCATTGATTTATCGAAACATGTATGCACATATGTAACCTAATAATGTTTGTATAAATAAAAATTTATACTAAAGAACAGCTCTACTTGTTATTGACCATTTTTTATAAACACTGGAGTTTCAACTGATTAACATCTACAGTAACTAATATAATACATGTACCATACTATATATATATATATATATATATATATATATATATATATATATATATATATATATATATATATATATATAGTAAGCTATGCAAATATATATATGGCAATTAAGCTACACAGAGGCTCCCGCGTTTACTCCCCGGGGGGGGGGATCTTCAAGCTAAAATTTAAGCCTGAAGATTCCCCCACCCCACCCCGGGGATGAAACGCCGGAGCCGCTGTGTAGCTTAATTGCCATAAATATATTTTCATAGCTTACTACTTAGCTCTACTTACGTATCGAGCACTGCTGAAAATTGATAAAGAAAAAATTATATTTCCTTATAAAATGTTATGTGGATACATGAAATAGTAAAATATATATATATATATATATATATATATATATATATATATATTTATTTATTTATTTATTTATTTATATTTTATTTTTATTTTTATTTCGATGTTTTAGTTTGGATTCTTAACGGTCCCAACCACGTGACTTTCTAAATTTAAATTTTAAATTTATTTTATTTTCTCCATTTCATTCTTTCCGAATATGATTAAGATCGTATTCTAACTCTGCCTGATGAAATCTCAGTTTATAATAGCTGTTGATCGATAACATCGACATGCCAGTGTCGCAAATTTTGTACATGTCTGTGTAAATAAAAATAATCACATATATATATATATATATATATATATATATATATATATATATATATATATATATATATATATATATATATTGTTGTGTTCAATACTTCTCATTTGATGCTTTTATACTAAGGATATCTGAAATGGAAGGGGTATTCGGTGTGAGGTGTTATTTATTATCTCTTAATGTACTAAGGAAATAGTCTGGAAAATAAAACAAACTTGCTTTTATTTTCTGGTTGGATACTTTTTTCATCGAATAAATTTGTGCTCGACATTTGGGAAATGGAATCTCTACTTCGATGTTGCAATTTAACGCGCCTAAAACAAATAAAAAAAAGAACTAAATATAAAATAAAAAGAAACTGATTTCTGAAAGAGAAGGAATGATCTGAACTTTGGCGCAAACCTTATTATTGTGTTCGACTTCTTTGAACGCGAACTTATCCAAGCAGTATATATTCAATAGCGTATTGCATGATCAGAGTACACATTCAATAGCGTATTACATGATCAGAGTACATATTCAATAGCGTATTACATGCTCAGAGTACACATTCAATAGCGTATTACATGATCAGAGTACATATTCAATAGCGTATTACATGATCAGAGTACACATTAAATAGCGTATTACATGATCAGAGTACATATTCAATAGCGTATTACATGCTCAGAGTACACATTCAATAGCGTATTACATGATCAGAGTACACATTCAATAGCGTATTACATGATCAGAGTACATATTCAATAGCGTATTACATGATCAGAGTACACATTCAATAGCGTATTACATGATCAGAGTACATATTCAATAGCGTATTACATGATCAGAGTACATATTCAATAGCGTATTACATGATCAGAGTACACATTCAATAGCGTATTACATGATCAGAGTAGATATTCAATAGCGTATTACATGATCAGAGTACATATTCAATAGCGTATTACATGATCAGAGTACACATTCAATAGCGTATTACATGATCAGAGTACACATTCAATAGCGTATTACATGATCAGAGTACACATTCAATAGCGTATTACATGATCAGAGTACATATTCAATAGCGTATTACATGATCAGAGTACATATTCAATAGCGTATTACATGATCAAAGTACACATTCAATAGCGTATTACATGATCAGAGTACATATTCAATAGCGTATTACATGATCAGAGTACATATTCAATAGCGTATTACATGATCAGAGTACATATTCAATAGCGTATTACATGATCAGAGTACATATTCAATAGCGTATTACATGATCAGAGTACACATTCAATAGCGTATTACATGATCAGAGTACATATTCAATAGCGTATTACATGATCAGAGTACATATTCAATAGCGTATTACATGATCAGAGTACACATTCAATAGCGTATTACATGATCAGAGTACACATTCAATAGCGTATTACATGATCAGAGTACACATTCAATAGCGTATTACATGATCAGAGTACACATTCAATAGCGTATTACATGATCAGAGTACACATTCAATAGCGTATTACATGATCAGAGTACATATTCAATAGCGTATTACATGATCAGAGTACACATTCAATAGCGGGTAACATGATCAGAGTACACATTCAATAGCATATTACATGATCAGTGTACACATTCAATAGCGTATTACATGATCAGTGTACACATTCAATAGCGTATTACATGATCAGAGTACACATTCAATAGCGTATTACATGATCAGAGTACACATTCAATAGCGTATTACATGATCAGAGTACATATTCAATAGCGTATTACATGATCATTGCTTTAGTTGATATGGTAAGAATCTGATGTGCCGTTTCTATTCAATTCCGTTGAATTAATCTCATTTACGCCTCGTGTAGCTCGCCTGTAAACTATAAGCTTCAAATTTGACTTCCTCCCCTTCATTTTGAAATGGCTTTATTAAACTAAACTTCATATGAAATTTTTCAAACCCTTTAAATAGAAGGTGTGGGTGCTGGGACTTAATGTAATTTAGCTATAACTTAAAAACTAAACGTACTTAGTCTCTTGTCTCCCTATTTACTTGCCTTCACATGAGAGCAGAGTTAGACACAAGGTCGGTTTTTAATGTGGGAAAAATCAATCTCCTCAGAAAGCGATATTCTGGATGGTGAACAAAAATGAAAACTGTCTTCATCTAAATAGATTCCTCTTTTACTTACTGAGGATATCAAAACAGATAAGTGTCGGCCATTGTATTGGCACGTTTACCGATGAAAATCAGATGTTCAACTAAATATATTTATAATAGAGACTTATGTTTTACAGACAAAAAGTCCTAATAGAAACTTACGTTTAACAGACAAAATAAAATTATGATAGAAACTAAAGTTTAACAAAAATAAATATGATAGAAATATAAGTTTAAAATACAACAAAATTAATAGAAACTCATGTTTAACAGACAAAAAATAATAATCGAAACTTATGTTTAACAGACAAAAAAAATTAATAGAAACTTTAGTTTAACGGACAAAAAATAATAATCGAAACTTATGTTTAACAGATAAAAAAATTAATAGAAACTTATGTTTAATAGACAAAAAAATTAATAGAAACTTATGTTTAACAGATAAAAAATAATAATCGAAACTTATGTTTAACAGACAAAAAAATTAATAGAAACTTTAGTTTAACGGACAAAAAATAATAATCGAAACTTATGTTTAACAGACAAAAAAAATTAATAGAAACTTTAGTTTAACGGACAAAAAATAATAATCGAAACTTATGTTTAACAGACAAAAAAATTAATAGAAACTTTAGTTTAACGGACAAAAAATAATAATCGAAACTTATGTTTAACAGACAAAAAAATTAATAGAAACTTTAGTTTAACGGACAAAAAATAATAATCGAAACTTATGTTTAACAGACAAAAAAAATTAATAGAAACTTTAGTTTAACGGACAAAAAATAATAATCGAAACTTATGTTTAACAGATAAAAAAATTAATAGAAACTTATGTTTAATAGACAAAAAAATTAATAGAAACTTATGTTTAACAGATAAAAAATAATAATCGAAACTTATGTTTAACAGACAAAAAATAATAACAGAAACTCATGTTTAACAGACAAAAAATAATAACAGAAACTCATGTTTAACAGACAAAAAAAATTAATAGAAACTTTAGTTTAACAGACAAAAAATAATAATCGAAACTTATGTTTAACAGACAAAAAAAGTAATAGAAACTTATGTTTAATAGACAAAAAAATTAATAGAAACTTATGTTTAACAGACAAAAAATAATAACAGAAACTCATGTTTAACAGACAAAAAAAATTAATAGAAACTTATGTTTAACAGACAAAAAATAATAATCGAAACTTATGTTTAACAGACAAAAAATAATAATTGAAACTTATGTTTAACAGATAAAAAATAATAATCGAAACTTATGTTTAACAGACAAAAAATAATAATCGAAACTTATGTTTAACAGATAAAAAATAATAATCGAAACTTATGTTTAACAGACAAAAAAATTAATAGAAATTTATGTTTAACAGACAAAAAATAATAATCGAAACTTATGTTTAACAGACAAAAAAAATTAATAGAAACTTTAGTTTAACAGACAAAAAATAATAATCGAAACTTATGTTTAACAGATAAAAAATAATAATCGAAACTTATGTGTAACAGACAAAAAAATTAATAGAAACTTATGTTTAACAGACAAAAAATAATAATAGAAACTCATGTTTAACAGACAAAAAATAATAATCGAAACTTTAGTTTAACAGATAAAAAATAATAATCGAAACTTATGTGTAACAGACAAAAAAATTAATAGAAACTTATGTTTAACAGACAAAAAATAATAATAGAAACTTATGTTTAACAGACAAAAAATAATAATAGAAACTTATGTTTAACAGACAAAAAAATTAATAGAAACTTATGTTTAACAGACAAAAAATAATAATCGAAACTTATGTTTAACAGACAAAAAATAATAATCGAAACTTTAGTTTAACAGACAAAAAATAATAATCGAAACTTTAGTTTAACAGACAAAAAATAATAATCGAAACTTATGTTTAACAGACAAAAAATAATAATAGAAACTTATGTTTAACAGACAAAAAATAATAATCGAAACTTATGTTTAACAGACAAAAAATAATAATCGAAACTTTAGTTTAAATAATAAAAAAAATAATAGAAACTTACGTTTAACAGAAAAAAATAATAATAGAAAAAAAATAATAATAAAAACTTTAGTTTAACAGGCAAAATATAATAATAATATCTTAAGCGTTACTAACACGTCAATGGATTGAGTGGATGGTACATGG
>OY744547.1:4985487-4995487 GCA_963556195.1 Sepiola atlantica
ACTGAAACCAAATAATTAAGTTTAACTGTAGGTGAGAACCAGTGTCTCTTATCAATTTTCCTTGCACTTTCTGCTTATTTGACAGTTTCAAGGGGAAGATAAGGGGGGGGTAACCTTACTAAATGGGTGTGAGCGCCATAGAAAGATAGATATTTTATGTACCATTTACTTATTTCTTACGTTTTATACATTTTTTTGTCTTTTGGAAAGTGTTATGTCGTTGTTCACGGTAATACGTAGATTTCATAGATGACGGCATGTCTCTCTACTAGGAGAGTAGAAAGTAGACTAACTTATGGTTTACTCTCGGCAGCATCGTAACTCTCGCTTCTCTTATTTTGTCATTTAGTCCTCACATTCAATGAGCGATGTTTCTGACAAAGGGGGGGGGGAGAATTGCTGGTTTCCGGATCGGAATCTATCCATCTAACACTTACCGTTAGCTAGTTTTTGACCTTGAAGTAGCATTTTTCTTTTTTAGCACTTTAAATCAAGTGACTTCATGCCTTGTCCGGAGCGATTTCCATCAAAACTATCAGCTCGATATATAACGTATTAAGGTAGCCAGGGGTTGTTTTCTTCGCTTCTTTGTTTACTTCAGACATTCGGCGTCGTCTCTAACACATCGACGGGTCGTCCTTAGCGGCCATTTAACAGCAGTCAACTCGCCAAGTTTGGACTCTCACTTGTGGCACCATCGCTGTCTTTCTTGTAAACTGTGGCTCACATTCTCAGAAGGTCTAACACGAAAGTTCGATGCTGAGATATTTGTCTCCTTTTCAGGAAATGGAAAGAAATTAAAGAATCAAGATATTTTTTTTAATTTTAAAACAATCAGGCTGCTTTATTGAATGGCTCGTATCACCCCGTCGGTGTGAAAGAAAGAAAAGTATATATATATATATATATATATATATATATATATATATATATATATATATATATATATATATATATATATATATTGTTGATGATTGTATTCCATTACTTGCGACAAAACATATTCTGTTTCGTTAACACTTGCAAATAACGTCAACTTCTTCAGGCTACAATGGAATCAAATGGCATAGATCTTAAATTCACCTCAACAGGAAATTGAAGATGCATTGGTTAAGGAGAGAGGGTGACAGAGATGGAGCTCTGCCTCAAATCAATAAACTCTCCATGTAGATTATGTTTAAATGAAAAACTGGAAATTATCCGCTTTAAAGACAAAAACAAACTCCTAAATAGAAAACAAGAGACATCTATCAACTGTAAACATAGTAGACTCTACCTCCTTAGCAACCCACATACCCCACCTTAACCCCACACCAACTCCCCACATAATACAAAAATGAATGATAACATTAACCCCCCCTTATACACTACCTCAAAACACATTATAACCCCCTACCCACCCACCCAAATTTACCACCCAACCCCACCCCAACAAGTCCCGATTAATCTCTAAATCTATAAATATATAACCACCCCACTAAACTATCAATAACATAAAATCTCTAAGTATTACCTATAATGCACAGCCTCAATAGCCTCTCAGTCATACTACCAATTCTACCAAAATCATCTCCCACATAAACCCATAACTGGGATAGCTATTAACACTGATATCACTTAGACTAATTTAATCTCAATTACTTAACCCTTCGATTACTATCTTGAACACTTAATTATTGACTGGTACTTAGTCCTTGTCATTAGTAGTAGAACTATAAAAGCCTACCATCACTTGTAGACTTATTTCGCCCAATGACTTCACAAGTAGCAGGATGGTAATGATGGTAATAATTATTATTACTATTATTATTATTATTATTATTATTATCATTATTATTATTATTATCTTGTTATTTTTGTTTTTTATTTTTGTTTTATTTTTATTTTATTTATTTTTATTAATGCTATTATCACTGCGACTATCGTAGGTATGATTAGCACTGTTATCATTATTGTTATTGTAGTCGATTTTGTTAATGCTAAAAATGGTAACACCATTAAACTTCTTTTATAAAATTATCCCACTAGTATTGATCTTAGTATAATATAATCACAATTAAAAAATATTATCACAACAAAATTCACTACAAATAATGAGCAAGCCATGAATAACTACATTAAAATAGAATAAAAATAGAATGCAGAAGTAGCAATTAATACCTAAATTAAAATTATCAAACATTTTTATCTACATGATAATTACCTATTACAACAAAAATGACAATTATAAATATGATTATAATTCTATTTTCATTTTAAATTTAACTCACCCTGCCACCCCCCCGTCGCCCCGGCTGGAATTGAGGTCACTATGGCCAAGACACGAGAAAACCTCCCACGCAATTTTTTGAAACATGACTTGTTGGGGTCTTCCCCTCCCTTCTCATGTCTCATGTCCTCGTCATAGGCAGAGCTCCATCCCTGTCCCCCCTCCCCCTACCCAATGCATCTTCAATTTCCTGTTGAGGTGAATTTAAGATCTATGCCATTTGATTCCATTATAGCCTGAAGAAGTTGACGCTATTTGCAAGTGTTAACGAAACAGAATATGTTTTGTCGAAAGTAATGGAATAAAATCATCAACAAAAAATATATTTTGCTCTGAATTTTCATTGAGCACTCTCATAAACCCGGTTTCAACTTCCTTCGGATTCATACCCCTTGGATATTGGTAATAAGTTAATTATATATATATATAAATAATCAAATATGAAACTAAAAGTAAACTTTTAGTAGATAGAACCTATAGTGAAGTGGTTTAAGCTCAATATACGATATAGAGCAATTATAAAGATAGAAGAAAGAAGAGTGATAAACATGTACGAATGTCCAGATTTATTTCAAACTTCGATTGTTCAATGCAAGGTATATTCTGTAATAAAAGTATGTTTATTATTCCGTTTAAGTGCGCTCCATCTACGATTTGAACTCAACATCTCACTATTGGAGTTACTTCATTTTTGAACGCTTTTCCATGCTGCCTCTACGAAAAACTTTTTCTTCTTCATCAAAATCTCCTTTCATTGGACACTTTATCAACGGACAATTACCATCTGGACAAACTCCATATCAATTTTTCACTCTCCAGTTCTTAATAATATTTTTTCAAATATTGAATTTTGGCTTTTCCACTGCCAACTTATCTATCTGTATAATTCCTCTGATGATAAGATTTCGATCTTTGAAAAGCCTTGGCTTAAGGAAAGAATAACAAGCATAATTTTATTACAGAATATACCTTGCATTGAACAATCGAAGTTTGAAATAAATCTGGACATCTGTACATGTTTATCACTCTTCTTTCTTCTCTCTCTCTATCTCTCTCTCTCTCTATATATATATATATATATATATATATATATTATTTACTTACGATGCAATTATAACTTCAGCGTGCTACCCGAATGACCTTCGTCTACGTCTGATGACCAGTTTGAAGTTTTCGGCAACTCCGTGGTCGATTCGCGAAACCGGGGTACCGTACAATGGAATTATAATGATATAGTTGTATAGTACATAAATAAAATATATATATTTCTCTTTCATTACAATTGACCACTCTCCAGTTCTTAATAATATTTTTTCAAATATTGAATTTTGGCTTTTCCACTGCCAACTTATCTATCTGTATAATTCCTCTGATGATAAGATTTCGATCTTTTAAAAGCCTTGGCTTAAGGAAAGAATAACAAGCATAATTTTATTACAGAATATACCTTGCATTGAACAATCGAAGTTTGAAATAAATCTGGACATCTGTACATGTTTATCACTCTTCTTTCTTCTCTCTCTCTATCTCTCTCTCTCTCTATATATATATATATATATATATATATATATATTATTTACTTACGATGCAATTATAACTTCAGCGTGCTACCCGAATGACCTTCGTCTACGTCTGATGACCAGTTTGAAGTTTTCGGCAACTCCGTGGTCGATTCGCGAAACCGGGGTACCGTACAATGGAATTATAATGATATAGTTGTATAGTACATAAATAAAATATATATATTTCTCTTTCATTACAATTGACCACTCTGTTTTGTTTTTTACTAATACGACATGTTTACTATATATATATATATATATATATATATATATATATATATATATATATATATATATATATATATATATATGTATTCTTGACACGCTGACCTGATTTCTTGGGAGATAGTGAATACCCAATACCCTCCCTGCCCCTTTACAATTTCCCAATTTCTCTCTATATATATGGCTTTTTCTTCCCTCTCTATATTGCCTTCTGTCATAAATCATGTAATCCCCCCCATAAAATTGTAGATAAATATGCTTCAAATTTCCACCTCTCTCTAAATATGTATTAGATATGTTGTCACTCTCTATCTCTCTATCTCTCTCTCTATCTCTCTCTCTTTCTCTTTCTCTCTCTCTCTCTCTTTCTCTCTCTCTCTCTCTCTACTTATATTTGAATTGTCGAGTGTAGATTTCTCTTTTCTCATTTTTAAAAATGTAATCATCTCACTCAGATGCTTGACAATACCACAAGGTTGAAATAAATTATTACATCGATGATTATGTAATTTCGTGTTACTATATATATATATATATATATATATATATATATATATATATATATATATATATATATATATATATTGTTGACCATACTAAGTTTCCTCAGTCAAATTCTTTCTCATATTTTTGTTTGTTAACTCACATTCACATATTCAAAGTTACACCCACAGAAGCATCATTCAGTAACCCGTCACGGTCACTTCAGAGTCAATTATGACATCACACTGTATGCTTAGGTGTATGTGAGCTGGAGGCATTTATAGCTAGAAAATAATGAGACATTCAGAATGGACATATTAAAGGGAGATAAACTTGTCAGAGTTATTCCCCTTGAAAATTTGTAGAATTACGTCCCCTTGGTTTCCAACGATAGACAGACATTCTGTAATGACGTTATCGTTTCAGCTCCCACTATAAATGTCAATTAATTAGTAAATCCTCTTCTTCTTCCAATTGTATAAAGTAAATAAATACCCCGACACGGTCACATCAGTTAGTTTCTTTTTTCGAGTCTTCTTTTCTTCATCTTAAGTAGTGCAAAGTTTTCTTTTTATTTCTAATTACATCCTTTTATTCTGGTTAATGATTCGCGTTATATTTATTCGTGCTCTTGGTTTAACACATACATAAGGTGATTCTATTCATTTGTATCAATTGAAGTTTACTCTGTATAACGGCACAATCACGTTTACACACCGGTTCCCGTCAGATCACCGAAGTTAAGTAACGTTTCGCTTGACTAGTACAAGATATGTGACCATTTGGAAGTACTATCCGCTGTGTGTCATCTTCCAGAACAGAATTAATCATGCTGACTGGCGACCGTTTGTGAATCTGTATTCCCCAATAACCATTCACTTTTAGTGGAAGGGAGATAAACTTGTCAGAGTTATTCCCCTTGAAAATCTGTAGAATTAAGTCCCCTTGGTTTCCAACGATAGACAGACATTCTGTAATGACGTTTCAGCTCCCACTCTAAATGTCAATTAATTAGTAAATCCTCTTCTTCTTCCAATTGTATAAAGTAAATAAAGGTAGTTTCATGCCTTCTCTTTTTTCGATTTTGCTCTTCTTCATCTTAAGTAGTGCAAAGTTTTTCTATTTCTAATTGCATCCTTTTTATTCTGGTTAATGGTTCGCGTTATATTTATTAGTGCGTCTAGCTCCTTTTGTTGGAAGGCGGAATGCCCAGTGCTGTTTATTCATCCTGTATGGCATCGCTTAAGTATATTTGGGAGTGACATCCTAGCTAGAACAATGCAATGAAGATAGTGAGTATCCTTGGAAAAAATACCCTCTTTTTTTGCTTATCATGCCATGTGTTGTCCTCCAGCTGTTAGCTACAAAATCCATCTTTTCTTTGCTTTTTTTTAAGTAAAATAAAAATAAAAAAGGAAAAAAAGAGAAAAAAGGAATTTAAAAAATACGAAAAAATTCGGTATTATTACTTCTAAGTAAAATGCAATTAAATTTTAAAACCAATATATATACCGATATTGTTCTGATCTTCTGTAATATATATATATATATATATATATATAGACAGCATCTTCTCTTGCAGGCAAGTATTGTTGAATATAAGAGACAACTCATGTCTAGATATCCTTTGGTAGATCCTTTCAATAGTCCGAATTAGGATCTTAGTTTCGGAGGGGAATTGGCTGATGAATTTGCCATAATTTGCATTAGTCTCCAAGTACTTTCGGAACCATCTGGGTCCATCTTCGGGTGAATGAGGTAAATCAGGTCTCGACCATGTGTTAGTATTTATAGAATGTTTTTGGTGGGAATTATGTACTAAGTACGAAACTATATTGGAGCTATAAACATTTTAGAATATTATTACTAGTATTAAAGTTAATTCGATTAATTAGGGTTTTTTGGGGTTTTTATATATAAGGCTTCTAATATATGGAGTTTTTGTTTGTTAGTACTAAATTCTAAGATTTGGGTATTTTCTACTAAGAGTTTTCTGAATTCTGATCGGGGCAGGAGTGGTCGTTAGTTAAGTGTTGGGATATGGCGCTAGTATCAGACAAATGCATCGTCAATCTTCTCGACAAAGTCGTGGTAGTCAAACTTATGTATACGTTTTTTTTTTCCTTGGTTGTCGGAGACAGTCTCCCAAAGGACATTTAAATTCACTAACAAGGTTTGTCTTACCAAAACTCTAATCGAGAGGAAATAATTATTTGTGATTATATATATATATATATATATATATATATATATATATATATATATATATATATATATATATGAGAGAGAGAGAGAGAAAAGTTCATATTTTTTCTTTTAAATATCTTTTTAAAAATTTAAAAGTAAATGAGACTAAAAAGCCTTTAAAAGCATGTTCAGATGCAATATTTATTAATAAAATTAAAAAAATAAAATCAGAATAGATTTTCTTTTCTTTTGACTAATAATTTCGCGAGAAACTTCGCATCTTCAGTATATCTGAATCTATTCTGATGTTATTTTTTAATTTTATTAATAAATATTGCATCTGAACATGCTTTTAAAGGCTTTTTAGCCTCATTTATATATATATATATATATATATATATATATATATATATATATATATATATATACAAAATATCAGAACAACATCGGTACCGTCGGTTTCAAATCCAAACAACGGGGACTTATAGTTGGTCTGGTATTTTAAAGACTGTATTCAATTATCCAACTTTTAGTGAATGTAACATATTCTTCTTTGTCAATCCTATGTTTTGTTCTGGTGTTTATTAATTCTTTATATCCTGTTTTCTCTATATAAAAGTTCCCATTTGTCCCCTTTTTACATCTTTTCTCTTCCTTGGGCCGAAATACGAGGTTATTAAACGAGTGTTCGATCTCGAAGATGTTCTGTTAACATTTTCCCCGTTGTTGGTCGGCAGATTATTTGTCCGTATTTTCATTAGCCAGCCAGTCCTTTATGTCCGTTTAACAAATACATATTTCCTTGGTCTGTCCGGTGAAATAAGAAACTTTGCACCACAATACATGTATTCTGTCGTGGTCAGGTGCTCTCCAGTTGACCATTTTTCATAGACAGCTTAGAACAGCGACAACAAGAGCGAGCGAAAGCAGAGTAAGGTCATAGATCATGTATTGGGAAATAGAGACACCCATACACTCAAACACATATACGATTATAAATGCCGTACACAAAATCACTTACAAAACGTGCAGGTATTTTTAGGTATATACAACCCTATATATACGTATTCCTATTCTATTTATCAATATTAATATCGAATTGCAGGGTAAATAACATCAGAATTAGTAGGTGAAACATAAAAAGACAGAGTGATGAAATAAAGAGAAAGAGAGAGAGAGAGAGAGAGAGAGAGAATGAGAGAGAGAGAGAGAGAGAGAGAGAATGAGAAATACAGACATATATACTCCCGTATAGGATATTCTCTATCTCTACAAATCTACAATCAGACCATGTATGAAGTACTGTTGTCATATTTGGGCTGGTCGATCTCTGTCCCAATTAAGGTTTTTGATAAGGTGCACAAACGTATCTGTAATCTGATTGACCACACCCTTTCTTCTTCACAGACGTGATGTTGCTAGTCTCAGTCTTTCCTATAAATACTATTATCGCATGTGTTCTTCAGAATTATGTGATCTATTCTCTGCTTCTTTTGTTCCAGCTCGTTTGACTCGTTGGTCTAGTGGTCTCCATTAATTCGATGTTTTGATACCTCATTGTAATACAGCTTCCTATTCCAGTAGCTTCTCTCTAAGAACCACAGGCTTGTGGAACTCTCTTCCTGTTGACTGTTTTTCTCCTACCTATAGCCTTGGTCTTTTCGTGTGGGTTTTTTATTTTCAATTTTCTCCGAGTCAAAGAGAGAGAGAGATAAATACAGAGACAGAGAGAGAGAGAGAGGGAGATAGATAGACAGAGAGAGAGAGGCAGAGGGAGAGACATAGACCCAGGAAGACAGACAGACCGAGAGAGACAGACAGACAGAGAGCGAGAGAGGCAGAGGGAGCGAGAGAATGACAGACAGACAGACATACAGACACAGAGAGAAGGAGATATATATATATAGAGAGAGAGGGAGAGATTTCAAACTATTTTATTCTATTTATAAACTTTTAAATAGGTATCCATGTCTTTGCGGTAATCATCTTTCGTTCTTGTTAGCTCCTTACATCAAGTGGCTTCATGCCTTGTCTGGAGCAATTTCCATTTTTTTTTTTAAACTAAAAAAAACGTATATACATACACCACCATACGTATACATACACTCATAATGTAGATATGCCTACACCCTACGCACCAAGTAAATATAGATAAAGTAAGGTAAGAAAACAAAGAAAAATATCAATAAGACCAGGGAAAAAGGCTTGAATCACATTGTATCCATCTGTGGCGGAAGTTACAATTTAATATTCACACTGTTCGGAACGATTTGCCATTCAAAACGCGGCTGTCTGTACAGCCGTTCTGATTTGAAGCTGTCAAAGTGACGAACGTGATTGTATCGGCCAGGAATTTCACAAGTGACAATTGCGAACCACAAAAGGAAACAAAGTCGTCATCTACTAAGGAGGTTCGTTTAAACATGTCCGTACATTCTATCGAACGGAAAAGAATGCGCAATTATTCATATATATATATAATATATATATATATATATATATATATATATATATTATTTGTTGTGTTTCTCTCTCTCTCTCTCTCTCTATATATATATATATATAGAGAGAGAGAGAGAGAGAGAGAGAGAGAGATGTGACGAAGTGTCCGGGGCCCACGGGGATCGGGTACCCTGGTTACGCGCTAGTACGCATCTTGGTGATGATGCTAGACCCTGCGTAGAGACGAAGTGGAGACACAAAACTAGTATATATTTGACGTGGAAACGAGCTTATTCAGACAACGGAAAAAAGGCGTCGGATTGTCTGGTGGAGTCCTGTTTTGTGTCAACAACGATCACCGCCAGACAAAAGAAGAAGCGGTCCAGATGGAAGTTAAGGATTTAGCAAAATCCATGATCAGGGTTAATTCTAATAAAAGTCAACAAAAGACATATGGTCGGTTGAGTGAGTAATACACTTTGGCAAGATAATCAGTTAGGCCTGTCGTCGTTAATTACGGCTAGAACAAGAATGCGATTGTTTTTGCGATAACACCACGGGCCAGAAAGGAAATCCCATTTTATTTCAGGGACGGGGGAGGAGACGCCCCCTGAGAGAGGAAGAGATGCAGAGAGAAATATGGCAGAGGGAAGAGTATGTGACGATAGACATTTTCAATAAGAGACTGTGCGTTTTGACGCACGACGAGTCAGAACCACGAGAGACGGCGATGATGAATAGAAAACCGGACGAACTCACCATCGTTTTCTTAGGCAGTTAATTTGTGACTAAGTAACCACTTGTAAACGAATTTACACACACACGGAGAGAC
>OY744547.1:5000487-5012987 GCA_963556195.1 Sepiola atlantica
AAACAAATAAAACACGCAAAACAGAACGAAATTACTGTTATCAAATAAATATTTTTGATTTTGACACGTTGCTGCGTCCTTAAAATTTTAGTTTTAGTTGCGAGAAATTTTTTAAACAACAAAACAAATAAAACACGCAAAACAGAACGAAATTACTGTTATCAAATAAATATTTTTGATTTTGACACGTTGCTGCGTCCTTAAAATTTTAGTTTTAGTTGCGAGAAATTTTTTAAACAACAAAACAAATAAAACAAGAAAAACAGAACGAAATTACTGTTATCAAATAAATATTTGTAACCCTTACCCTAAACCCTAACCCTAACCCTAAACCCTAAACCCTAACCCTAACCCTAATAAAAAAAACAAAAAAAACAAGCAAAAAATTATTATCATAGGACGCAGCACCGTATCAAAACTGTCGTTTGGTACCATTCGGCTCGTCAACACTCGGGCGTCTGCGTAGGACAGCCGAACGCTTCCGAGTCGAACCTCACGAAAACTGGGTGAGGATCGATATCAGTACAGAATTTTCTATGTTTAGGTGAAAGGCTATGCTTAATGTACTATACGATGCAGGACTTCATCGGCTACAATATCAGCCAAGTAGTGAATCTCTATGATAGCTATAACCGGAGTTATCGCAACAACAAAAAATGCGAATTTCACCTTTTTTTATGACATTGACCGTTTATTTTGATGTAGATATTCTAAAATTAAATCATTTCTGATTTAAACCACGACTGATGTTTTGCCCAAGTTTAGTCACACGATGCTAACGCTAGGCTGTACACAACTGTGGTTAGCAAAGTATGACTTACCCCAGCCAGGAATGGAATCATAAAGAAACAGAACCTGAGTGAAATGGCTAGTTATAGCAAAGACCTCCCATTACTTCCTGATCTCTCTGGCAGAAGAGCTCACTGCTCATTTGCATGAGTGCAATGTCACTGGCAATAAAAGGGGACTGTTTTGACGGAAGTGGGCGACTATGAGTTGGTGATTTGAGTTGATGACTACGTTAGTGTGTGCGCTGGATGAAAGACTGTTCGGAGAGATATCATTTGGCAGAGCAAGACCGTTGTAACATTTTGTTGCGATAAGGAGTACGGACACGAGGAAATCAGGAGAAAGAAAACATATAATCACAACAACAAATATAGTGACAAACTCGATCGAAAACATAATGTCCGACTTGGCAGATGTAATAAGCGAGAAAGAGAATACCGTAGCACAAAGTCGGGAAAACGACGTTATACGATCGTCCATAAAATAACAGAAAGCCAATTTAGCAAGCGATGTATTTTGAACAAATGTCGCCATAGTTGAACACGATGTTCACTTGAAGAGTTCGAACGCAAAACGCGATAAATCCAATTCGTTTAAATTGAGACCTTAAACAATGAAAACACGAATATATTAAATCTAGACTTCGCATAAAAGCTGATTTTAATGGAAATCAAAAAGAAATTATTTCGGTATCATGTTATGTAACCCATTGTTTTGGGGTATTGTCGAGTGTGGAAATGCAACACTTTTTGTAGGGACAGTTTTGTGATTTTGAAAATGGCGTTTATCGCGTTTTGCATTCGAACACTTCATTTACTTCTTTCCCTCTCGCTCGTTTCCCCTTTTTTTCATCGTGTCTGATTGGATCGCGGGCCAACGTAATAACGAACGCCGTTAACTATATAATCTATTGTGATTTTCTCTCTCTCTCTCTCTCTCTCTCTCTCTCTCTCTCTCTCTCTCTCTCTCTCTCTCAAGGTCAATGTGATGTCAGCTGTAAATGTCGCTAACAGGATTATACCCAACCACTTTCGTTTTTACTGCGGTGTTTTCTCGATGGCTCCCCGGCGATGTTGCCGATGGTGAAAATTACAGCGCATTTATGGCAACAAAATTAGAACGCTGCAACAACCAACTCTCAAGTCCGTACGTTATCTCCTGAGTCCGCCATTATTCACGCACGTCGGTATGCTTAACTTCCGATATGATATTTATCATTTCAGTGGCGTCACAAATGATAAGCTACCACATAAATCACCAATTAATATTTCGATACGATATTATTGCGCTGGTATCGCATAAAGTATTTATGATTCCGATACTCGACGCAATCCAAATCATCTTCCAACAGAATACGACACATCTATAATTAATGCGCGCCAAAGTAGGCATATCCGTCCACACCTTTTATCATTAATTCTGCCATTTAATGTCCATGCATATGGCAATCCATAGTTGAATTTGTTTTACATTTTGTCGTTTTTGGATAACCGATTGCTATGGTAAATAATACACTACCTGAGGGTCCAACGTTCAAACTCCTCGGCCTAACATTCACAGCTAGCATGAATTGGAACAAATACATAGAAGACATTGCCGAGGTTGCTGTAAAGAAAGTAGGCTCCCTCTACCGTGCTAGAAAACTTCTCACACCTGATATTATCCTATATCTTTACAAAACTACCATCCGCCCATACATGGAGTATTGATGTCACATCTGGACTGGTGCACCATCCATTAGTCTTTCCATCTTAGACAAGGTCCAAAAAAGGCAGGTTACGTAAACCACCGGAAGGTGCCGAAACGCTTAGCCAGTGAAATCGAAGCCGCCGACAATTGGCAAACGCGATAAAAAAATATTGCGGAATATTCAACAATTTTTGAAAATTGGTTAAAGTCAGCATGAATCTAATCGAGTTAGGACAGACGCAATTATTGACTTTTGTCAAAAAGGAAACTGCTAGGTGAAAAGAAGAGTTGTCGAACGTGTGTACAGACATGCAAATTGAAAAGAAAAAATGATTGTAAGGACAAGTGTTGGATAATGGCCCTGTGGGGCCGGACGCATCTTGAAGTGGACGCATGTGTGGAGAGATCGTTTGGTTTGGCTTGCGCGATTTAGTGTGGGTCGACCCGTACAGTCGAGTGAAAAATAAACTGGTTCTCACAGTCGGGAATCACAGACGTTGACAGAACCACCACGTTGACGAGACCTCAGATTAAGGGTCAAGGTGCACCTGCGCATGGGGGTTCTGTGACGTCACGGGCTTTTGTGTGGGAAACAAAGTTTTGCCAGTCTGGGTTTTGGAAGCAAGCCGAACAGACGTGTTTCTCTATGTAGTCCGAAATGAAAAATGGGAATTTATTTCCCTAAGAGAATACAGGCATAAGATTCCTTCTTCCCCCCTCCTTGAATGGCTAAGGACTTAAGCTAGGAATTAACTACGATAGAGTAGTAATTTGGTCTCTCCCTTAACGTTGGTGAAGCATCTCCGTGGCCGACGGAAATCTAACGCTTGAATTAAACAAGTCAAAGTAAAAGATTGTTGCGTCGTGAATTGTGTGTTATAAAGGTTTTGTTGCAGACACAACGGGCGGCGATGTTCACGGCAGTACAGAAACGAAAAAAGAATTCAACCACTAGACGACATCGAGACGGCGCCCCTCCGCGAAGAGGAAGTAAAGGTACGAGAAATTAAAGGTATGCAGCATATACATTTTTGGTGTTAGAAAAATGACCAGTTGTTCAAGCGAGAACTGCCACGGCCGATTCCGGGACGGGTATACAAAGCGAGGACTGCCACGGCCCATTTCTGGACGGCTAGGCAACACAAGTATTCATGGAGGTGGACAGCTTCCTTCCACTCCCTCTAGCTCTTCTTTTTTCTGTCGGCTGCGTTTAGGTCCACAGAAAATCTGCTAGCAAAACACCCTAACCCTAACCCTAACCCTTACAGAAAAACACCATAACCAAACCTTAACAGAAGAACACACTAACCCTGACAGAAATTTGCTAACAAAACACCCTAACCCTAACAGAAGAACACCCTAACCCTAACCCTAAGCCTTACAGAAAAACACCATAACCAAACCTTAACAGGAAAACACCATAACCCAACCCTAACAGAAAAACACACTAACCCTAACCCTAAGCCTTACAGAAAAACACCATAACCCAACCTTAACAGGAAAACACCATAACCCAACCCTAACAGAAAAACACACTAACCCTAACCCTAACCCTTACAGAAAAACACCATAACCAAACCTTAACAGGAAAACACCATAACCCAACCCTAACAGAAAAACACACTAACCCTAACCCTAACCCTTACAGAAAAACACCATAACCAAACCTTAACAGGAAAACACCATAACCCAACCCTAACAGAAAAACACCATAACCAAACCTTAACAGAAAAACACCATAACCCTGACAGAAATTTGCTACCAAAACACCCTAACCCTAACAGAAAAACACACTAACCCTAACCCTAACCCTTACAGAAAAACACCATAACCAAACCTTAACAGGAAAACACCATAACCCAACCCTAACAGAAAAACACACTAACCCTAACCCTAACCCTTACAGAAAAACACCATAACCAAACCTTAACAGGAAAACACCATAACCCAACCCTAACAGAAAAACACCATAACCAAACCTTAACAGAAAAACACCATAACCCTGACAGAAATTTGCTACCAAAACACCCTAACCCTAACAGAAAAACACACTAACCCTAACCCTAACCCTTACAGAAAAACACCATAACCAAACCTTAACAGGAAAACACCATAACCCAACCCTAACAGAAAAACACACTAACCCTAACCCTAACCCTTACAGAAAAACACCATAACCAAACCTTAACAGGAAAACACCATAACCCAACCCTAACAGAAAAACACCATAACCAAACCTTAACAGAAAAACACCATAACCCTGACAGAAATTTGCTACCAAAACACCCTAACCCTAACAGAAAAACACACTAACCCTAACCCTAACCCTTACAGAAAAACACCATAACCAAACCTTAACAGGAAAACACCATAACCCAACCCTAACAGAAAAACACACTAACCCTAACCCTAACCCTTACAGAAAAACACCATAACCAAACCTTAACAGGAAAACACCATAACCCAACCCTAACAGAAAAACACACTAACCCTAACCCTAAGCCTACAGAAAAACACCATAATCAAACCTTAACAGGAAAACACCATAACCCAACCCTAACAGAAAAACACACTAACCCTAACCCTAACCCTTACAGAAAAACACCATAACCAAACCTTAACAGGAAAACACCATAACCCAACCCTAACAGAAAAACACACTAACCCTAACCCTAACCCTTACAGAAAAACACCATAACCAAACCTTAACAGGAAAACACCATAACCCTAACCCTAACAGAAAAACACACTAACCCTAACCCTAACCCTTACAGAAAAACACCATAACCAAACCTTAACAGGAAAACACCATAACCAAACCTTAACAGAAAAACACCATAACCCTGACAGAAATTTGCTAACAAAACACCCTAACCCTAACAGAAAAACACACTAACCCTAACCCTAACCCTTACAGAAAAACACCATAACCAAACCTTAACAGGAAAACACCATAACCCAACCCTAACAGAAAAACACACTAACCCTAACCCTAACCCTTACAGAAAAACACCATAACCAAACCTTAACAGGAAAACACCATAACCCAACCCTAACAGAAAAACACCATAACCAAACCTTAACAGAAAAACACCATAACCCTGACAGAAATTTGCTACCAAAACACCCTAACCCTAACAGAAAAACACACTAACCCTAACCCTAACCCTTACAGAAAAACACCATAACCAAACCTTAACAGGAAAACACCATAACCCAACCCTAACAGAAAAACACACTAACCCTAACCCTAACCCTTACAGAAAAACACCATAACCAAACCTTAACAGGAAAACACCATAACCCAACCCTAACAGAAAAACACCATAACCAAACCTTAACAGAAAAACACCATAACCCTGACAGAAATTGGCTAACAAAACACCCTAACCCTAACAGAAAAACACACTAACCCTAACCCTAACCCTTACAGAAAAACACCATAACCAAACCTTAACAGGAAAACACCATAACCCAACCCTAACAGAAAAACACACTAACCCTAACCCTAAGCCTACAGAAAAACACCATAATCAAACCTTAACAGGAAAACACCATAACCCAACCCTAACAGAAAAACACACTAACCCTAACCCTAACCCTTACAGAAAAACACCATAACCAAACCTTAACAGGAAAACACCATAACCCAACCCTAACAGAAAAACACACTAACCCTAACCCTAACCCTTACAGAAAAACACCATAACCAAACCTTAACAGGAAAACACCATAACCCTAACCCTAACAGAAAAACACACTAACCCTAACCCTAACCCTTACAGAAAAACACCATAACCAAACCTTAACAGGAAAACACCATAACCAAACCTTAACAGAAAAACACCATAACCCTGACAGAAATTTGCTAACAAAACACCCTAACCCTAACAGAAAAACACACTAACCCTAACCCTAACCCTTACAGAAAAACACCATAACCAAACCTTAACAGGAAAACACCATAACCCAACCCTAACAGAAAAACACACTAACCCTAACCCTAACCCTTACAGAAAAACACCATAACCAAACCTTAACAGGAAAACACCATAACCCATACCCTAACAGAAAAACACCCTAACTCAAACCTAACCCTAACCCTAACCCAATCGGTAAGGTTGAAAAAAGAATTAGCAGGGAAAAAAGTCATTTAAAAAATGTTTGCTATCAGTTGTGGCAATATATTTTCTTCGCTAAAAAGTAAATATTTATTCATGAAACTTATCATCGGATGAGTGTTTTTTTCCTTGATTTGAACTCTTTTTTCTTAATTTTTAAAGTGACTTACAAAAAGACATATTTTTCCATTAATTTTTCATTGTATTTTCTTCCTAACAAAAGAAAATGTTTTATTTAAATGGGTTTCCCTTAATTATTACTGATAGCTAGCGTTTTAACATTTGCCAGCGTTGTCGCCCCAAAACACGAAGTTTTCGTTCGACATTTTCCGGCGGTTTACGTAGCTATTTCTTAATGGTTCTCTCTCATTTTGCTCAACCCTAAGGTGCGTCAAATTTTCCGACGAATATAATAATCGTCACGGACATGCAGAATCTTTAGTTATGACAAAGAGCGTTATTTTCAACAATGTAAGATTTAAGAATAGAACCTTCAACCTGATTACCAAGATGAAATAGACAATGTTTCTTAGGTACTCTTATAGCTGACGAACCATTTTTCCGTGACTTCGCGTCGTCAACGTTCGGGCAGGTCTCGGAAGCACCCGAGAGTTGACGAAACTATTAACCAAGAAACATTTTCTTATAAACAGTTTGTTTTCGTTAAAACAAAACAAATAAAAACTTGCTTAAAACCAGTTGTTGTGGTGTTTACGTTAAAAAGAAAAACATTGACAAAAATGTAAAAAAAAAAAAACATTGAAAAAAAAGTTAAAAAACATTTGCAAACCAAACAAAATCATAGATTGGAAAAAATCTGAAAATAATTTGAAAAATAATTTGAAAATAATTTGAAAAAAATAACATTTTATTCAAAAACATTCGATTAACAAACAAAACAAAATCATAGATTTGAAAAAATTTGAAAATAATTTGAAAAATAATTTGAAAATAATTTGAAAAAAATAACATTTTATTCAAAAACATTCGATTAACAAACCAAACAAAATCATAGATTTGAAAAAATCTGAAAATAATTTGAAAAATAATTTGAAAATAATTTGAAAAAAATAACATTTTATTCAAAAACATTCGATTAACAAACAAAACAAAATCATAGATTTGAAAAAATTTGAAAATAATTTGAAAAATAATTTGAAAATAATTTGAAAAAAATAACATTTTATTCAAAAACATTCGATTAACAAACCAAACAAAATCATAGATTTGAAAAAATCTGAAAATAATTTGAAAAATAATTTGAAAATAATTTGAAAAAAATAACATTTTATTCAAAAACATTCGATTAACAAACCAAACAAAATCATAGATTTGAAAAAATTTGAAAATAATTTGAAAAATAATTTGAAAATAATTTGAAAAAAATAACATTTTATTCAAAAACATTCGATTAACAAACAAAACAAAATCATAGATTTGAAAAAATTTGAAAATAATTTGAAAAATAATTTGAAAATAATTTGAAAAAAATAACATTTTATTCAAAAACATTCGATTAACAAACAAAACAAAATCATAGATTTGAAAAAATTTGAAAATAATTTGAAAAATAATTTGAAAATAATTTGAAAAAAATAACATTTTATTCAAAAACATTCGATTAACAAAGGTTTCTTTGACCAAAAAAGACCAAAAATAAACATTTAAGTAATAGCAGTTGTTTAACTATGGTTTGTTGGTTCTTTATATATGTATTTTAGTTTGATTTAATTCGTCGTAATTAATCGGCTGCCAGTCTTTAATTTAGCGTTTGGCAGTTTTCGCCTCGTCAACTCTCGGGTGTTTCCGTAACCTGCCCGAACGTTGACGACGCAAAGTCACGGAAACATGGTGCGTCAGCTATAATAGTGCCGTTTCTTATGACTAGATCATTTGCACAAAGAATTTGGAATTTCTTCTACAAAAGATTAAATTGTAATCCTCAAAATTAGAAGTAATTTATGAATACATATGAATCATATTTTAAACAGAGGAGTTTGAATTAACTACTAGACACTATCCTCGAGTTTCTTAGGTCTCTCTGTATAAGGGTTTGTCAGGACAACCTGACATGAGGATACTTACCCATAAAAGTTAACCCTGACCAAATATTCAAAATAACATAGTATTCAAAGCTCAAATAAGATTCCCTCGACACGGCTATACACTGGTTTATACGAGGAATGGTGCATCTTCTCCAAGTAATGTTACCTAAAGTAACATCACTTAGCTGGATACTCCACCAGACTAGATGAATTCTTGTCCTGGAATCCGGTAAGACCAAGAGACCACAAGAAAGATATACTTTAACATACTTGGTCAATTGGGGAGAAAAAAATTAATGTTCTTAACTTCTTTACTAACTCAAAGTTTACCAGATAAAGGAGAACTTTAATGGAATATCTATGTGTCTCATATAGATATCAAGTGCCATCCCCAGGAAGTGGCCTCTTGATTTCTGAGAACTTCGACTCGAGTAAAATGAAACTAAAAAATTTAAATAACAATATTTTTATCGATTATACGGTCTAAATATTACAGAGTTTTTTTATCCCTCATACGAATAAAATCCTCGATTGCTTTTTATCTAATTCTGGAGGTTCCTCAGATGAGATATTGCATTTATTTATTTACATATGAGTCAGTAAAGGACTTAAGAACATTCATTTTTCTTCTCCTTAATTGACCAGTTGAGTATGTTATAGTATATCTTTTGGTCGAACCGGATTCCAGGACAAGAATTCATCTAGTCTGGTGGAGTATCCAGCTAAGTGGTGTTACTTGAGGTAACATCACTAGAAGAAGGTGCACTATTCCTCGTATGGGCGTGTAGTCAAACTGAGGAGATCTTATTTGGGCTTCGAATACTATGTCATTTTGAATATTTGGTCAGGGTTTACTTGTAGGGTGAAGTATCCTCATGTCAGGTTGTCCCGACAAATCTTAGTACAGAGAGACCGAAGACACTCGAGCATAGTGTCTAGTAGGTAATTCAAATATATATATTGTTACACATGCTGTTCTTACACAGGAGAAACTACACCGGTTGTCACTATAAATAGTGCGAGTCACCAGAAGACAAAGCACCACCTTGTAACTGTCTAGCCAAGAGCTAGTCACTTTCTTACTTTGTTAATACACTTGTTAAACCAACCCTCGACTTGACTTCCTTTATGTGTTATTTACTGTGGAACAACTTCACAACATATATATATATATATATATATATATATATATATATATATATATATATATATATATATATATATATATATAATTTTTATAAACCCGGTTAAAATTCTCTGGATTACCACCCTGTGGATATTTTTCACCTGGATTATTACCATTATATATATATATATATATATATATATATATATATATATATATATATATATATATATATGTGGGGGGTGGAGAGAGAGAGAGAAACAGAGAAAGTCATACACAGACATTGTAACTGCATTTTTATATGCTTAGAAATAACTGAAGTGGTAGGAGTGGAATTCAATAATTTCATTTTAGCTTATAAATAATATTCTTCGATTTATTGAGACGTATTACCTCCCCCCCCCCATACACACCCACTCAATCACGTTTTGTAATATGATAGCAATTGGCAAAACAGGTGTTATAAACTTGAACACAAAATAAATATCTTCATATGATTACATATAGACATAACTACTTGTGTTTCGAAAATGTACAAACTTATTTCTATCATTCAGTTATTTTTCATCTCTAAAATATAATTATCTAAGGTTTAAAATATTTGAAGAAAAATGTTGAAAGGATACTTGTTTATGACTGAGGATGTATATATATATATATGATGCTTGTCTAAAAAGTATCCGACCTTAGGTCAGAAAAATTATTTCAAATACGTGACAGGGTTAAGATCCTAATCCCCATTAAAGTAGGCCCCACTATTTATTGTTGAAAAGGGTACTTGTTTATAACTGAGGATATATATATATATATATATATATATATATATATATATATATATATATATATATATATATATATAAGGCCTGTCTAAAAAGTATCCGACCTTAGGACATTAAAACTAGGACTCTAATCCCCTTCAAAGTAGGCCCCTAGTGCTTGCACATACTTAGCCCACCGATTCATCCACTACCGAAAACACATGTAGAAGTCTTGATGATGATGATGATGATGATGATGATGATGATGATGATGATGATGATGATGATGATGATGATGATGATGATGATGATGATGATGATATTACTATCAAAAATAACATTAATAATATTTTATCGTAGTTCACCCCAAACAAAGCAGGCCACCACTTAATTTACCAGCTATCAGGGAAACAAGATTCAGCAAGGTATTTGTCGTATCGTTTGGAGATGACAGGGGCCAGCTCAGCAGAGCATTTCTTTATTACTATTACTGGTATAAGATCAGGCTCACACGCTTAGGAGGTGTCAAGGTTTTTATGATGTCCCTTGCCTGAGATGGGGTGATGACCAGGTTTTCATGTGTGGCTTCGGTCAGCAATGGGAATTCAGGTAAGGGGGAAGTTTGCTGAGTCCAAAGTGGAGTTTAAGGTGAAACGCTGGGTATATAGTTCAGCCTTATCAGTTGCCGTGCAAACGACATCATTGTGGCTTGATAGGGGGGGGGGATTGTTGATGGTAATGTTAACAGTAGTAATAAAAATAGAAACATTATTAAATAAAACCGTAAAAGATAATATGGTTGTCGAGCAGTAAAACGAACTCCCAACACGTAGTTGGCATAGTAACACATTTTGACTCATGTTTACTGCTATGTTATTAGTCGAGCTACGATCAAGTTTTCGTCTTACTTTTTTCGTATCGCGTTTATGACTTACGGCTAACGATAAGGTTAATTATTTTTCCACGGGTTTGTTCATTCATATTAAATATTACCTTCTTTCTAGTGTCTGTGTACAGACCCAAGTACTTTACCCCTCAATAAGAAAAGTACGTTGTTGAGCGGATTCTCTTTCCTAGTTATGAAATTATACGATCGTTTGAATGTTTATTTTTATTCATGCATTCAATACTGACAGAACAATTAATATTCATAATGAATTTGAAAATCAAGTAAAACAGTTATATTGGGTTAATTGGTTGGAGCAGGAGTTTCTTGGGTTTTGGATTTTCCCTGTCAACAATCTCGCTACTTCTATAACAAAACGTATGTTTATTGGTTCAATAAAAAAACGTATTTTTTATTGGTTCTATAACAAAACGTATCTTTATTGGTTCAATAAAAAACGTATCATTTTATTGGTTCTATAACAAAACGTATTTTTTATTGGTTCAATAAAAAAGCGTATCTTTTTATTGGTTCTATAACAAAACGTATTTTATTGGTTCTAAAACTAAACGTATGTTTTATATGTTTTATAAGAAAACTATTTTTAGGTGTTCTATAACAAAACATATTTTTATTTATTCCATAACAAAACGTATTTCTATTGGTTCTATAACAAAACGTATCTTTTTATTGGTTCTATAACAAAACGTATTTTTATTAATTTAATCACAAAACGTATTTTTAGGTGTTTCATAACAAAACGAATTTGTTTCATGACGACTACGTAACTTTTTCGAAAATAAAACTGAATTCAAAAACCTCATCAATTCAAAAACAATGAACGGAAGTATAACATACGATTTATATTAACGATTTACGTTTGCATTATATTGTTAAGACATATCGGCAATGTATAAGCCATTTGTCGGCGCTATTTTGAATATCAGTCTATGTTTATTGAATCATTTATGAGGAAATAATGAAGGCAGTTTCTTCGTACACGTAGAATAGCTACAACACCTTACACCCACAAACAAAAACGGGGATGCGAATTTCACGACGGGGTAATTTGAAGAAAAGAAAACA
>OY744547.1:5020487-5022987 GCA_963556195.1 Sepiola atlantica
ACATCGGCCGAAACGTTGTGCATATAACAACCAAGATGAGGATAGTAGTCCGAAAAATCCACATGATACAAAAGAAAAAAAGTATTTAGTTCATAGTTAATACCAATTATTAAATCTTTAGTGATGGCGTTTCAAAACATGTAAAAAAAAGTATAAACCGCTTTTAACTTGTCTCAAAAATTACTTTAGAATATAAATTGTCCAGTATTAAGAAGATTTATTTGATGAAATGAATTTTTAAACAAAAGATACTTTTCAGCAGACTAGTTTGACTTTCATTAAATTTGGACATTCTGTTCGATTCAGAAGAGTTCCATCATTCGAATATATTTAATATATTAACAGAAAAATTAGAATATTAGAATCTTAGATTAATGATTAGTTGAGGTGGATCCGATCGTCTCCATTTTTTTTACTTAATGACTCGCACGTTCACTATCTAAATTGCAAGTGAAAAGGCAATTAGATGTATTCTTTCTTTTCCGTTCATTTACAGTCATTTAAAAGTAGGTAATTCAAACTCCTTTATCTTCGGAGAAGGTAGATTCTTGAAGCTTTTTGGACAGGATTTCATTGGATGTTTTGCTCCACTTTTCAAACTTTGAGTAGTGGTAGCAAAACAATAGCACCTTCTTTTGTGCAACAGTCCATGGTTGGGCTTTTAAGCCTCTTATGTTTCTTTTTTTGTTGTTGCTGCATTTGATGGAGATAGGAGGCCAGGACTTTTTGTCTGCAGGCCTGATGGCTGGCGCTAGTTGGCCTCTGTCATGGCTGAAGCAGCATTTCCAGAGACAGGAAGGTTCACACCATTTTTTTACATCTTCCCGCCTGGTGTATGAATGGGTTGATGGGCCCTTTTAATCCTGGGTGCCGGCATGCCAGTATTTATTTTTGTTTTTATTCATATTTTTCATTATTCATTTCCTCATTGTCAACGGCTTCTAATTGTTTATCCGAAACTGCCCTCTCTAGATAGAGGGGGTGCCCCCGTCCGCAATTTGGGAGACGAGCTGGATGGCTTGAGAAGACAGTAAACCATTTTTTTGATATTTGGTCAGGGTTTGCTTCAAGTAAAGAGTAACCTGGCAAACCTCTGTACAGAGAGACGGAAGACACCCGAGGGTGGTGTCTAGTAGGCATTCAAGTCCTCCCCTTTATATATATATATATATATATATATATATATATATATATATATATATATATATATATATATATATAAGTGTAAATTAGTCGTCCAAGGCTATAGCAATGCGATGTGGTTGCCGTGAGATGGAAAAGTGAAAAGAAATAAACGCAGGGAGAGAGTGAAACTCAAAACGATTTATTAATAATTTCACGAAAACTGATTAAATACCAAATAGTATTTTTTTTTTTTTGGTAAGTAACAGATCGGCAAAGGGTAATCTTAAATTTTCGAAAGAACAACTTTCATTATCAGAAGACAACAATAGAAGACCGAGAGGGTCGGAAAAACGTGAAAAAACCGGTGTCAGATCATCGTAATACAGGGGAAAACAATTGGCAGTAGGAACGCAGAAAACGTCAAAATACCATTAAGCAATCATATAACTAAGGTTAAAACATTATAAACATTAGTTTAGTAATATACCAATTTTTTAAATTTTATTATGTTTCATTTTACATGACTCATCAATCTTTATTTATTTATTTATTTATTTTATTTTATTTTTTTTTCATTTATTCTCTTCAAATCTAAATTTAAATTTACTGTCAAAGGGAGATAACTTATTCTAAATAATATATTCAGACTTAAGAAATGAGATTGGAAACTCGAGAAGGAATTTGAGTTGTGAAGTGGATAAAAGACAAGGATGGGACCTTTTTTTTTTATTAGCAGGGGAAGGGGGGGAATAAGAAGAGAGAGGATTATAAAAAAAAAAAAAAAAAAAAAAAAATTTAAAAAAGTAAGTAAGTTGTGGGTGGGAGTGTGAGGAGGTGGGAGTGTGAGGATGTAAGAATCAGAGGATGAAGGGAGATGACAACTCGAATCTGTTATTCAAGGCAGGGCGAAATTTAGAGATTAGGATAGCTTCCGAAATTCGAAGCTGGCCTATATTGCGGACAGAGTTGAGGATGCGGACACTAATGGAGCGATGTGTGTTGCCACATGAAATTAAGTGTTTATGGAAGGAGGAAATGTGGGTGTTTAGATGCTCTTTAATACGTTGGTGTAGAGGCCTAACGGTACTACCGATGTAGAACTTTTGGCACTTAGAGCATTGCAGGTTGTATACTGTATATGTGCGGAGGCAGAGGCCAGAGTTGGGGATGGGGCAACTAGCTAGAGAGCAGGGGTCTGGGGTGTAGTGGCTTTTTTTGGATAAATGTTGTCGGAGAGAGGTGCCTGTGTGAGAAAGTTGTATGTTAAGGTTCTCACTACGTATGGCATTGCGGATAGCAGAAGTGATACGGTCGCTAAAGAAGGGGAGTTTAAGGAAGCAAGTGTTGGTGAGAGTGTGGTGTCTACGTCTTCTGG
>OY744547.1:5027987-5155487 GCA_963556195.1 Sepiola atlantica
TTCAAAGTATTGCAGGGAAAGTTAATAAAATTGAAATATAAGCCAAATTAGCAATACAAGATTAATTTTTTTTTTTTTACATTAATCCTATCGATTACGGAATAAAATTTCTTCTTCAGGGGAGAAATAAGTTTCTTTATTCTTGTTTTTTGATGAAAAAAATTTTTTTTTAAATGACTCAATACTGGTCACCCCTGAAGAAAAAATTTTATTCCGTAATCGATAGGATTAATGTAAAAAAAAAAAATAATAATAAATTAATCTTGTATTGCTAATTTGGCTTATATTTCAATTTTATTAACTTTCCCTGCAATACTTTGAAACTTGAACAATAACCACACACTTATATATATATATATATATATATATATATATATATATATATATATATATATATATATATATATATATATATATATATATAGATATATATATATTGATATATATATATATTATATGTCTATATATATATATATATATATATATATATTATATGTCTATATATATATATATATATATATATATTATATGTCTATATATATATATATATATATATATATATATATATATATATATATATATATATATATATATTGTTGAGAAAACCATAACAATGTGTGTTTTAAAATAAATAACATTTATTTTAATCTGAGCTTTCCAAAATTAGAATTTTCCTTGTCAAAGCAAATTGTTTTTTTCTTTTTTTTTCTTTCATTTTTCATTTTCATCGTCCGATGTTATGCAGACTTCTGGGTCAGAAAGAACAATCCAGTATGTCTGTTAGCGCGGCTACGCTGATTTGAATCAGTAGAAAAGGGTAGACATATTATAAAAGATTTTTTCGTAAAGGTATTATTTTTTTTGTTGAGAAAACCATATCGTATATATTGTGCGTATTTAGGCAGCATCTTTTCATTTATGCAAACATTGTTGAATATAACAGATTTTGTCTGTTTAATTATACCTTTTTTATTTTTTTATTTTTTCTGATGGTCTTTTTTGTATTAAAATCAAAAGAATTAATAAATGCTCCATTGGTTTCACAGGTGTCACAGGTTTCATGAACGTTTTCGATTTTTCAAGATGATAATTTTAAGAAAAATATCATGCAAGTACGTGAAAATATTGGGTTGACATGATGGGTTGATGAGAAAAAGTAGTAGCCAGCTACTGGGTGCGCAGACCCGAGGTCCGGGCTTAGTGAAGTCAGTAGCATGAAATGAAATAAATGAGGATGGTTCTGAGTGAAAAAGTGGAGAGGTGCGGGTGAACGGAAATAATGTGGATGGCTGTTAGTGGAGGGGTGGGGGAAAGATAGGGGGGGCTCTGTAGTTTTGGTGCACATTTTTCTTAAAATTATCATCCTGAGGAAGTCTTACAAATAAAGACGAAACGGTGATGAATATATAAAAAAAACATCCTTTTTGGTTTTTCCTTTTTCATTTCCCATTACGTCGGATTACCTTCATCCGTCCTTTCTCATCTAATATGTATAAACATGCACACACAATATATATATATATATATATATATATATATATATATATATATATATATATATATATATATATATATATATATATAGTAAGCTATGAAACTATATTTATGGCAATTAAGCTACACAGAGGCTCCCGCGTTTCATCCCCGGGTGGAATCTTCAGGCTCTTGCTCTTAAAATTTTTTTAAAAAAGAATAAAAAGATCGACTAAAATTGACAGAATAAAAACTAATTCTTATTCTGTCAATTTTAGGCGATCTTTTTATTCTTTTTTTAAACGTATTTAATCGACGATTAAATATATTATTCAATATTTCCTCTCCCTTTTTTTCTTCTTGCGATAGTGCCTTGACTCGCTATGACTCCGTTAATTATATTTAAAACTAATATATATATATATATATATATATTAGATTTATTGAATGTGAGATGATATATATATATATATATATATATATATATATATATATATATATATATATATATATATATATATATAAAATTGAAATATAAGCCAAATTAGCAATACAAGAGTTTTTTTTTTTGTTTACATTAATCCTATCGATTACGGAATAAAATTCCTTCTTCAGGGGTGACCAGTATTGAGTCATTTTTTTTTTCATCAAAAAACAAGAATAAAGAAACTTATTTCTTTGTTAATTTGATAAAAGTCCTTGGTGGTACGACGTCATCGCCGTGCTGTAAGAAATGGCGGTTAAGAATCAAATCCGGTGTCGAACGAAAAAAAGCGCTGGCACGCTGTCAAGTAAAGTGTGGGGTTATCGTTCAAGTTTCAAAGTATTGCAGGGAAAGTTAATAAAATTGAAATATAAGCCAAATTAGCAATACAAGATTAATTTTTTTTTTTTTACATTAATCCTATCGATTACGGAATAAAATTTCTTCTTCAGGGGAGAAATAAGTTTCTTTATTCTTGTTTTTTGATGAAAAAAATTTTTTTTTAAATGACTCAATACTGGTCACCCCTGAAGAAAAAATGTTATTCCGTAATCGATAGGATTAATGTAAAAAAAAAAATAATAATAAATTAATCTTGTATTGCTAATTTGGCTTATATTTCAATTTTATTAACTTTCCCTGCAATACTTTGAAACTTGAACGATAACCACACACTTTATATATATATATATATATATATATATATATATATATATATATATATATATATATATATTGATATATATATATATTGATATATATATATATTATATGTCAATATATATATATATATATATATATATATTATATGTCTATATATATATATATATATATTATATGTCTATATATATATATATATATATTATATGTCTATATATATATATATATATATATATATATATATATATATATATATATATATATATATTGTTGAGAAAACCATAACAATGTGTGTTTTAAAATAAATAACATTTATTTTAATCTGAGCTTTCCAAAATTAGAATTTTCCTTGTCAAAGCAAATTGTTTTTTTCTTTTTTTTTCTTTCATTTTTCATTTTCATCGTCCGATGTTATGCAGACTTCTGGGTCAGAAAGAACAATCCAGTATGTCTGTTAGCGCGGCTACGCTGATTTGAATCAGTAGAAAAGGGTAGACATATTATAAAAGATTTTTTCGTAAAGGTATTATTTTTTTTGTTGAGAAAACCATATCGTATATATTGTGCGTATTTAGGAGCATCTTTTCATTTATGCAAACATTGTTGAATATAACAGATTTTGTCTGTTTAATTATACCTTTTTTATTTTTTTATTTTTTCTGATGGTCTTTTTTGTATTAAAATCAAAAGAATTAATAAATGCTCCATTGGTTTCACAGGTGTCACAGGTTTCATGAATGTTTTCGATTTTTTAAGATGATAATTTTAAGAAAAATATCATGCAAGTACGTGAAAATATTGGGTTGACATGATGGGTTGATGAGAAAAAGTAGTAGCCAGCTACTGGGTGCGCAGACCCGAGGTCCGGGCTTAGTGAAGTCAGTAGCATGAAATGAAATAAATGAGGATGGTTCTGAGTGAAAAAGTGGAGAGGTGCGGGTGAACGGAAATAATGTGGATGGCTGTTAGTGGAGGGGTGGGGGAAAGAGTAGGGGGCTCTGTAGTTTTGGTGCACATTTTTCTTAAAATTATCATCCTGAGGAAGTCTTACAAATAAAGACGAAACGGTGATGAATATATAAAAAAAACATCCTTTTTGGTTTTTCCTTTTTCATTTCCCATTACGTCGGATTACCTCCATCCGTCCTTTCTCATCTAATATGTATAAACATGCACACACAATATATATATATATATATATATATATATATATATATATATATATATATATATATATATATATATATATATGCATAATTAATAAATGCATTTTTGATTATGTTCACTTGCATGCTTAAACACAATTGCATTTATCGATTTGTTTCAAGTCGTGTTGAGTGGGCGTTGCTGGATTTTTATTCTTCCTCATTTAATGTTCTTCGTCGGAGAATCTGCCATATCGTCCATTCTTTTAATACTTTTTTTCCAAAATTCAGATAATACTGTAGCAAATTGGATCCTTGAAAGTCAGACAATGTTATCCAATCATAGAAATCATAAAACAGAAGCAATTACAAAAACGGAGAAAAAAGAGGGAAAAAAGCAACAAAAAAACGCTCTCATCACATATAGCGATTAGTTTAGCCATGTCGCCAACATATTGCGCGCGTTTCACATATAAATATCTTAATTTGGAAAAAAATCAATTTTTGCTTGTACATCGTAATTCATAAAATAATGTGTTAAATAAAATACTTCCGCCAAAAGTATCTACGCAAGTTTTGTCCAAAAACGCAATGTACGAATCGTCATCGATAAATTTTTATTGCCACTCGTTTGACCGATGTTAACAGGTACTCATGAAAGAGACTATCGGAAGGTTGCCAATAATATTAATATCATGTACTCCCATGAAACCGACAAGACTCTAGCACAGCCCAATGTATACTTTTTAAAATAAATTGTAACAAAGTACATGATCATAGTGCTAATAACATGGTCTAACAATAAAATATGAAAATTTGTTAGTCCGAATCAAAGTTTGTTATATCAGCTTAAATGCTATTTAGGTCCAACTGTTAAAATCCCACAAGATAACTTTATATGTCAGATAGAAGAAAAAGGAAGCACCAGTGGTGCATAAAGTTATTTACTCCAATTTCATTGAAATACGTGTTTTATTTAACCCCTCTCCACTAGGATGGACACAAGGTCTAGTGTGGTTTTGAAAAGTCTTCTGGTAACCATTTCACCCACAATATATGCTTTTGTACGGCTAATTCCGAGGTTGTCATAGTCGAGCGGTGTGGCAATTGAGACAAGATCCCATTACCTTAAGCGCGCGTCTCCAACCACTATGTAATAACTAAGTCCAGCTACTTGCTCGTGTAGCGTCTCCAAACACCATCTAACACATAAGTTCAGATACTTGCTTGCATATATATTTTTTATTTCATTATTTTATCACATATATATATTTTCATTTCATTATTTCATCACATATATTTTTTTTATTTAATTATTTTCCGTTTTTCTCTTACTTATTTTATATGAATTATCAAAAAGGTTTAAATATATCAGTCGAATAATTTCATAGGACAATCCTTATTTTTTTCCGAAATTGCAATAGGATTCATCCCATATTCTATCTTTGTAGCTGCTATATTTAAAATATTCCAACCATTGTACATGTTCGGCCGTACCCATGCGCACAATCTCTAACCCCAACCCAAACCCTAACTCTGACCCTAACTCTAACCATAACCCTAACTCTAACTCTAACCCTAACCCTAACCCTAACCCTCACTCTAACCCTAACCCTAACCTTAACTTTAACCCTAACCCTAACTCTAACCCTAACCTTAACCCTAACCCTAACTCTAACCATTAACCCTAACCCTAACTCTAACCCTAACCCTAACCCTAACCCTAACTCTAACCATTAACCCTAACCCTAACCCTAACTCTAACCCTAACCCTAACCCTAACCCTTACATTAACCATAACCCTAACTCAAACCCTAACCCTAACTCTAACTTTAACCCTTACGTTAACCTAACCCTAACCCTTACCCTAACCCTAACCCTAACCCTAACCCTAACCTTAACCCTAACCTTAACCCTAACCCTAACCTTAACTTTAACCATAACCTTAACCTTAACCTTAACCTCAACCTAACCCTAACTCTAACTCTAACCTTTACCTTAACCTTAACCCTAACCCTAACCATAACCTTAACCTTAACTCTAACCTTAACTTTAACCTTAACCGTAACCCTAACCCTTACTCTAACTCTAACCCTAACCCTAACCTTAACCTTAACCTTAACCTTACCCTAACCCTAACGATCTGGTAATATAAAAACCTAACCAAATATCTAATCGGCTTCAACCACGTTGTTACATATTATTTCAGTCAATTTCTCATCACAAAATGACTGACCTTTTTCAACGTAATGTTGTCCGATATTTTGACACACGTTTTGGTCAGCATAAGAGCAGAGCCTTTTAGAAAGTCGGATTCTCCACGGTTCTTATGCTTTGGCCGTTTTGTTTGACGTGATGAAATTTCAGACCAGACAGAGTCATGAATGGTCGATTAATTTTCATGTCGACGATTGTGTTCGTTGATCGATTTCCATCAGACAACCCCTTTATTGGCATGGATTAATAAATGAGTCCGTCAGCTACACTAAATAGCGGCTCCAGATTTAGACGGAGGTCGAAGAATACAAAGATTAGCCAGACAACGAGGTGTCTGTTTCACTTTATCAAATAAAACCTCGCCTCTTTCTCTTTTCTCTCTTCTTTATACATATACTAGCAGTAGTAGTAGTAGTAGTAGTAGTAGTAGAAGCATTGGTAGTAGTAACATTGATAGTAGTAGTAGTAGCATTGGTCGTAGTAGCATTGGTAGTAGTAGTAGGAGGAGGAGTAGCATTGATAGTAGGAGTAGTAAGAGTAGCATTGTTAGTAGTAGCATTGGTAATAGTGGTAGGAGTAGCATTGTTAGTAGTAGCATTGTTAGTAGTAGTAGTAGTAGTAGTAGTAGCATTGGTAATAGTAGCAATGCTTGTAGTAGTAGCAGTAGTAATAGTAGTAGTAGCATTGGTAGTAGTAACATTGCTTGTAGTAGTAGTAGTAGCATTGGTAGTAGTAACATTGCTTGTAGTAGTAGTAGTAGTAGTAGTAGTAGTAGTAGTAGTAGCATTGGTAGTAGTAACATTGCTTGTAGTAGTAGTAGTAGTAGTAGTAGTAGTAGTAGTAGTAGTAGTAGCATTGGTAGTAGTAACATTGTTTGTAGTAGTAGTAGTAGTAGTAGTAGTAGTAGTAGTAGCATTGGTAGTAGTAACATTGCTTGTAGTAGTAGTAGTAGCATTGGTAGTAGTAACATTGCTTGTAGTAGTAGTAGTAGTAGTAGTAGTAGTAGCATTGGTAGTAGTAACATTGCTTGTAGTAGTAGTAGTAGTAGTAGTAGTAGCATTGGTAGTAGTAACATTGCTTGTAGTAGTAGTAGTAGTAGCATTGGTAGTAGTAACATTGCTTGTAGTAGTAGTAGCAGTGGTAGTAGTAACATTGCTTGTAGTAGTAGTAGTAGCATTGGTAGTAGTAACATTGCTTGTAGTAGTAGTAGCAGTGGTAGTAGTAGTAGTAGCTTTATTTGTTGTCGTTGTCTTCTTAAAAACAAAGAGATAGGTGTGGAGAGAATTGAATTCTACCACCTTTACTTTTGTGTTATATCCGCTCTATTATAGTAGTAGTAGTAGTAGTAGTAGTAGTAGTAGTAGTAGTAGTAGTAAGAAACATATATATATATATATATATATATATATATATATATATATATATATATATATATACTAGCAGAGCTACCCGGTGTTACTCAGGTTAGAGTGTGGGATAGCATCATATACAACATCATGGAAGGGAGAGTTAACTTTAACAGCAACCTTGATGCTGTCAGCTAGATATCTTACTCACCGAGCTATTCAGATATTAAACTAACGCTAATAAATAGATTAATTTAATTGTGTAACATGTTTGAAAATTTCGGGACAGACATGCACAGATAGAGAGGTATTTTCCTTGATTATATATATATCATTTGAATCAAAGGGAAAACAGTTTTCAGTGGAGAAGTTGTGCTCCCGGGGACCCTCTTAATATTATCAAATTTTGCTGAAATTTTGGGAATAGACATCTTTTTGGGTCATTTATCTAAGGTTTGAATTTCATCTGAATCTAGGTTTGACAAAAAGTTTACAGTTGGGGGTGACCAACAGGTACAACCGAATCTTTGTTCTCCATTGTCATCCCTAGTTAACGTTCCAACCTATATATATATAGATAGATATATATATATAAGTTTTAAATAAATAATATTACATTATTTTTACCTACATGCGCTAGCGTTTCGAGCTTTTGCTCTCATCAATGATGATAATCTCGGACGGTTGCACGATTCGAACCCCTGCCACAGAATCAACCTACACTCTGTAAGCAGGCGCTGTAACCTTTAGGCCATGAGACTTTACCATATTCATGAAGGGAATTTATGTTCTATTTATGCGAAGGGCGACATATCAAGAAAGACTGACTAAAGATTCCACGTACGTTGTCGTAATATGCCTTATAGCTACGTGGCAGTCTTTTGCTATCATCTAAAGTATAACAAAAAAAGAATTTCTACATTTTTTTGGAAACGATCGCACGCTATATTTCTCTTTATGAAATCTGGGTATCATTCGATACTTTATGTTTATAGTATGTAAATAAACACACAAACACATACTAATTTGTATGAGCTTTTTTTATTATGCTAATGTTAAACAATTTATTGTAACAAGCATTTTAATGAAAAATATTCTCGCTAAACATCTACTTTAATATGAGCCATAGTATATATGAATGGAGACTGATGGCCGATTCATGCGCTTTTAATTCGAAATACGATTGTGTATATAATCGCAATGGGAGGTGTGTATATGGAGTCGCAATGGGAGGTGTGTATATGGAGTCGCAATGGGAGGTGTGTATATGGAGTCGCAATGGAAGGTGCGCATATGAAGTTGCAATGGGAGATGTGTATATGGAGTCGCAGTGGGAGGTGTGTATATGGAGTCGTAATTTATCGACACGTGTGCCAAGCTTTACTGATTTTATATTCTTATTATGAAAACAATTGCCTTGATTTGGATTCTGCTAAAAGTCAATTTGTCACGATTGCGGCTTTTAAAGAATCGGCGGGCTTTTAAAGAAATTGAAAGACGTCCGTTTCGGGGAGCCACATCTGATGAACAATGAATACAACACCACAGTTGTAGACAACCGTAACTATTTGCTACATGGAAGTAAGCATTTTTCATTCATAAATTTCTGAAATTAATTATTTAAATAAAAATTGATTAAGATACATGTTATATCTAAGTTAAATTCTATGAAAAATGCCAGTATACTGAAATCCTATGCCCTTAATAGGGTTAAGATGATAATTCATATACACTAAATGTACAAAAGCGAGGAAATTCCCAAATTTTTACACTTTTATTGTCATTAAGGGTATATATATATATATATATATATATATATATATATATATATATATATATATATATATGTATAAATATATGTATGTATAAATATATATATGTATGTATAAATATATATATATATGTATATATGTATATGTATAAATATATATATATATATATATATATTTTTATACATATAAATATATATATGATTATTTTTATTAACACAGACATGTACCAAATCTGCGACACTGGCATGCCGATGTTATCGATCAACAGCTGTTATAAACTGAGATCTCGTCGGGCAGAGTTAAAATCCGATATTAACCTTAGATCATATCTGTATCGCAGATTTTGTACATGTCTGTGCAAATAAAAAAATAACCATATATATATGAATATATATATATTTATATGAAGTGAAAAGTATGAGTATTGATTTACTCCTCTCCAGGAGTTAGACACAAGGCCAGTTTTTATCTTACTCCCACAAGTAAGATGTGACCCAAGGTCGGGTCGGGAAAGTGGGGTTTAAAAATTGCCTGGGCAGCCCCGTCGGCATTCCCCGGTAGGGGCACCTCAGGCAGTAAGCAATAAACTTACTCCTCCTCAAAGAGGGGAGGCGAAGCCTGGGAGGGTGGACCTCCTAGAACTGCACAGGACAGACCCATAGACCGGTGTAAATCAAGCCCCGAAGGCCAGGCAATATCAGTCGATAGGGTGCATGCAGTATCTATCGGAACAGATACTACACTTTGATCTTAGCCAAAAGGCCAAGAAGTGAAAAGTATGAGTAGCAGAAAATAAAAGACTTTTGCAAAATATGTTGGTGTTAGTTACATTAAATAGATGCATTTTTTTACCCTAACCCTAACCCTAACCTTAAGCCCCAAGTTCCCCTTCTGCCTAACAAAGAAAGAATATGCAATAATTTGATCAAATATCTTGAATATGGTCAGTCGCAGTCGGAGTCCAAACTATTCATTAAAATGCTTTCAATCATTTCTAAAACATTACGAAGCACTCTTGCTAGAACCTTTCATTCCAATGCTCTTATGTACGGGCTCGCTCCTAATTGAATTTGCCTGGGCCTCATACGTCCGTTCATACAAATCCTTACCCTAACCCTGACCCTAACCCTAACCCTAACCACATATGTATGTTAATACAATCGCAGTCTATTAATCAACGATGCGCTTGTTTCATTAGCCAACATTTTGTTTGTTCACATCTTAGATGAAACATTCTTGAATTTCAAACACCAATTAATTGCATTTGTATTACGACGACGGGGGTTGAATCTAAAGCAAATGGTTGCTGCTGAACCCCTAACCCTTGCCCTAACACTACCCCTAACTCTAACCCTTACCCTAACACTACCCCTCACCCTAACTCTTACCCTAACACTACCCCTAACCCTAACACTACCCCTAACTCTAACTATAACCCTAACACTACCCCTAACACTAAACTCTAACACTACCCTAAACCCTAATACTACCCCTAACCCTAACCCTTACCCTAACACTACCACTAACCCTAACACTACCGTAAACCCTAACCCTAACCCTAACCGTAACACTAACCCTAACGCTAACCCTTACCCTTACACTACCCCTAACCCTAACACTACCCTAAACCCTAACCCTAACCCTAACCCTAACCCTAACCCTAACACTAGCCATAACCCTAACCCTAACCCTAACCCTTACCCTAACACTACCACTAACTTTAACACTACCGTAAACCCTAACCCTAACCCTAACACTAACCCTAACACTAACCCTAACGCTAACCCTTACCCTAACACTACCCCTAACCCTAACACTACCCTAAACCTTAACCCTAACCCTAACCCTAACACTAACCATAACCATAACCCTAACCCTAACCCTAACCCTAACCATAACACTAGCCATAACCCTAACCCTAACCCTAAAACTACCCCTAACCCTAACCCTAACTCTAACCCTAACACTACCCTAACCCTAACATTACCCCTAACCCTAACCCTAACACTACCCTAACCCTAACATTACCCCTAACACTACCCCTAACCCTAACACTACCCTAAACCGTAACCCTAACCCTAACATTACCCCTAACCCTAACACTACCCAACCCTAACACTAGCCATAACCCTAACCCTAACCCTAACCCATAACCCTAACCCTAACACTACCCCCAACCCTAACCCTAACCCTTACCCTAAACCCTAACCCTAACATTACCCCTAACCCTAACACTAGCCATAACCCTAACACTAGCCATAACCCTAACCCTAACCCTAACCCATAACCCTAACCCTAACCTTAACACTACCCCTAACCCTAACCCTAACCCTAACCCTAACCCTAACACTACCCTAACCCTAACATTACCCCTAACCCTAACCCTAACACTACCCTAACCCTAACATTACCCCTAACACTACCATAACCCTAACACTACCCATAACCCTAACTCTAACCCTAAACCACTTAGGTTGTAACCTTATTGGAGTTCTTTAGTTACACTGTTGTTTTAGTCGCCTTTTGGCGGCAAACGAACCAAATTTTTTCATATATAATTACTATATACACTGCCTAAACAAACTACATATTGTGAATGATAAATTGTATACATATAATCGAATCCATGTTTCTATTTTACCGATAATTGGGAGAACTTATAAGTCGATAACTCATGAAAGTCTATCAGCGCATGGATATACTGACACCCTAGTCTATAGGCAGTCATGTTATCTACTGAGAAAATCTCACAGCTCTACTTTATATAATATATTTTAAATGTACAGGGTGATTCATAAGTCACTTCACTTAGTCATTTAAAATGATTACCATATGAAGCGCAAACATACTATGAACTTTTGATAATTGTTATCTTACTCTCTAATTACTGCTATTTGTTAGGCAATGGAAACGTGATGTGAACAGAAAGCCTCCTTCGCACAACACCATAATCAATCAAATATGCTACACAGTGTCGTAAATTCCTTGCAAAAAAAGAATGGAGCTATGCATGCAGAACGAAGGTGGAAATTTTGAAAATTTGCTGTAATTTTAAACTCCCATAAATGGAGTTGTTGAATAAACTTTCTGTTTTGTATTACCGTACTTTTAACTTCAGAATTTCAAAAATAAATAGCTAAGTGACTTATGAATCACCCTGTATTATTTTTTACTCACTTTTTCTTTCTATTTTTTCTCTATCTCCTAACCTCTCCTTTCTTTTACTTCATAGTTTTTGGGGTTTTTTTTTTTTTGTAAACTAAGCTTGACAATACAAAACATATTATCAGCCAGACAGCTTCAGAAAAATTGCATTGAATAACGCGGATCACTCGACCATTGTTTCTGTGGAACTGGTGAAAGCTTTCGACACTGTGAATCGAGCAACACTTTGAACAATCCAAAACTTGGATGCTCGACAAGATTCGTCACAGTTTTTCGACAACTTCATCAAATCATGGAGGCATGCTTCCATTTTAGCGGTGCACCGCCTCATCTAATAACAATCGATAATCGTGTTAAACTATATATCTTTCCTAACATGATAAAGAACCGACCACAAGATGTACAACCTACCTACATCTACCCTTTCTATTACTTTATAATGTTTGCTTTTGTAAACTTATATATATATATATATATGAAAGCATATCTATGGCAAGTAAGCTACGCAGAGGCGCCCATGTTTTATTTCAGCAGGAAAACCATCACGTTAGATGCTTAGCCTGATGATTTCCTGCTGAAATGAAACGTGGACGCCTTTATGTAGCTTACTTGCCATAAGTATATGTTTATACTATTACTACTATGCTGTCTTCACGTATTAAACACTATTGAAGTAAATACTGAAAATATATATCACTTCATGATATCATGTGTATATACATGAAATAATATATATATATATGTATATATATATATATATAAATATATATATATATATATATATATATATATATATATATATATATATATATATATATAAGATATTGTGGTGGTGGGAGTTTGGGATGATAAATTTGTAAAGAATGAATGTCAAACAAGTCTGTAGACTGAGAAATAGATACAGAACGAAATATTAAAAATGGTTATGTGGTGTCGTCTTCCTGAAAATAGAATTCTTTCAATTAATACTCATTTTTGTAACCATTTTTTAAATCATGGTCTGAAGAGACTTAGCTAAGATATGAGTGTATAATATATATATATATATATATATATATATATATATATATATATATATATATATATATGTGTTTGGTTAAACAGGAGCGCCAGCTTCTGTTTAATTATTTTCACGCCGACTAACTTGCCATCTCGCCTCTCCTCAAAGTTCCATTTACTGATAACACATAGCATCCCCAAAAATGAATTCAGGAATATTTTAACCAAGAACACAGCCCTTCTTGCGATTTCACATTGTAGTATTTCACTTGCAGTATTTCACATTGCGGTAATGGAAGCGTTGTTTATTCAAGTAAATAAACCTAGTATCAACCATGCTCGTTATGAGGGGGGCGAAGGTATGTTGAAGTGTTGTTGAAATCTTTTTTTAAAAACGTCTTCTTAATAAATTCACCAATTTTTTTTATTTTGCATACTAATTCATCCGCCTAAAGATGACCGACGTCGGTCGAAAACGTTCGCGAAAATATGGCGATTTTTTATACAACATGGACGACAATACCAAATCGGTCGTGCGACGAATCGAAAAAACGAATCATAAAATAAATAAACAGAAGCTGGCGCTCCTGTTTAACCAAACATGTAAAAGAGAAGGAATGCTGCCTAATTACATGTTATATATATATATATATATATATATATATTGTGTAATTAGGCAGCATTCCTTCTCTTTCACATGTTTTATATATATATATATATATATATATATATATATATATATATATATATATATGGGGGCGGTTGGGTGGGTGTATGTGTACATATGTATATGCATATATATATATATATATATATGGGGGGGTATGAGAAAAGAAAAAAAGAAAAGCAAAAGTATTATTTATGTGTCTATCAACGTTTCGTATTTATTTCAAGACTTTCAATCATCCTTTAGGAAGTCTTGAAATAAAAACGAAACGTTGATGAATACATAAATAATATTTTTGGTTTTCCTTTTTTCATGTTCAATTACGTTTGAATATGAATTTATATATATATATATATATATATATATGTGTATGTATATATATATATACGTATATATATATATATATATATATATATATATATATATATATATATATATATATATATATTGCAATGAAGAATTTAACTTTTAAAAATCCATGGATTAAGGATTTGACATTTCTCCTTATTTCTGAACTATTGATGATTTAATAAACTTAGTAATTCTTCCATTATTTATATATATATATATATATATATATATATATATATATATATATATATATATATATATATATATATATATATATATATATTGTGGAGGTATCATGTAGAATTAACAATCAGAAAGCATAGACGGTTTTTAAAATGGTTTAAGGTGATATTTGTTTTAATTCCAGTTGTTGGAAAGTCTAATATGAAACCAAAAAGTAAAACAAAAAATTAAAGCAATCAAATTAATTTTATCTCGATCTTATAAATAACAAAGTATTATTAATATTATTATTATTATTATTATTATTATTATTATTATTATTATTATTATTATTATTATTATTATTATAAGTATTATTATTATTATTATTATAAGTATTATTATTATAATTATTATTATAATCAAATTCAAAATGAAGTAATTAAAAGTTTGGAGAAAGAAAAGTTGGTAGACAGAGTAAAATAATTTAGGAGATTGCTTAGCAAGCAAGTTTAATTATAGAACGAAAATATCTTATACGAGTATTCGATTCTGATGGAATTAATTAAAGACAAACATTTCTTTCTCTGGGGAATTAGAAATACAATTGGAGACAGATTTGACACACGCCTGAAGTTATAATCAACGATTAAGTCGATATATATATATATATATATATATATATATATATATATATATATATGAGAAAGGAAGGATGAGGGTAATCCGACGTAATGGGAAATGAAAAAGGAAAAACCAAAAGATGTTTTTTTATGTATTCATCAACGTTTCGTCTTTATTTGTAAACCACGGACTTCTCTCAGCCCGGACCTTGTTCCTGAGCTCCCAGTAGTGGCTACTACTTCTTCTCATTAACTCATCATGTCAACCCAATATTTCTATGTACTTGCATGATATTTTTCTTAAAATTATCATCCTGAAGAAGTCTTACAAATAAAGACGAAAACGTTGATGAATACATAAAAAAAACATGTTTTGGCTTTTCCTTTTTCATTTCCCATATATATATATATATATATATATATATATATATATATATATATATATATATACATATATATATACATATACATATACATATATATATACATATATATATATATATATATATATATATATATATATATATATATATATGGTAAGTCAATGAAAATTGATTAGACCTGCAAATGGAAGCAAATCGATATCTTCAGTTGTTCAAAACAAGGAGCAGTTTAGTTAATAAAAAACATTTATTTTTCTTCTCTTTCATTCCTTAAACCAGGCTTTTCAAAGATTAAAATCTTATCATCAGAGGAAAAATTATGATTGATAAGTTGACAGAATATATTTATATATAGTCTAAAGAAGCTTTAGGTCATTAAAAAAAATGTAAAATGCAGTTTAAATTCCCAGACAAACTAACTAAATCCAAGATATTGCAGACTTAACATTCGTTGGAAAATTAATAAATGAAAAAATATAAGTAAAAAAAAGGGGGGGTTAATTATCTGAGAGTGAAACAAAAACAGGAGACCTTAAGCGTCTAATATATACACGGGGATCATCAGCTGTTTACCATGTAACTATTTCGGAGATTTAAAAACAGGACAGTTATAATATTCATGGTACTGATTATACTACCATTTCCCCAATAATCAAGTGTCGAAATAATTCAGCTTGAAATATCACTAATATATACATAAAAAAATAATAATAATGATAAAATAATAATAATATATTACCCTTAAGACTACCGTATGATATAGTAATTTGTATATCAAATAACATTAATTATAACAATAATAAAAAAATAAAAATAATAATAATACTATCTAAACACTATATCCAAGAACCATTCTGCAATATGGTAGCTAGCAATAAAATTATATAGGAATTAAAGTTGCATTAAAAAATAAATAAAAAATAAAGCTTAAGTACCTTAGGTACCAGAAAAGTAATTAGATAAGAGGAAGGAACCATAGCCATACAGATCTAAATACCCAATATATAGTCTAAAGAAGTTTTGAGTCATTAAAAAATATATAATATATATATATATATATATATATATATATATATATATATATATATATATATATGCGGTTGGGTGTGTGTGTGTGTGTACATATGTATATGCATATATGCATATATATATATATATATATATATATATATATATATATATATATATATATATATATATATATATATATACATAAGGAACAGGAGAATAAAGATATAATGTATACTTTTAAATTCAAAACTATCATGAAAAATTGATGCTCGATATACGAGATAGAGCAATGTTTATTCTCATCTTTTACTTATATATATATATATATATATATATATATATATATATATATATATATATATATATATATATATGTGTGTGTGTGTGTGTGTGTGTGTGTGTGTGTTAGAGTGAAATAAATTCCAGAAGGTAATCCGGGTACGAGAGCTCAATGTAATAAACAGAAAGAATAAAATAAAATAAAGTAAGACGGATCACATAATCACCGGAACGATAATTTATTTCGACCCTCCGGCGATTACATGTTTGAAAAGGCCGGAGAGTAGAAATAAATTATCGCACCGGTGATTATGTGATTCCGTGTTACTTAATTTTATTTTATTATTTGATAAAACAATCATCCAGGTATCTTTTCCAAGATTTTACCTGGATGATTGTTTGACCATCTGGGAACCCACATGGTGGGGACATCAATAAATTACACAGCATACTATAAAACCTACACCCCAAAATTAAATTCAGCTTTGAACACAGTCAAACAGAACTACCCTTTCTAGATGTACTAATTAAAATTAAAAACAATCACATAATCAAAGACACCTACCACAAACCCACAGACACCCAACAATATCTTCATTTTAGAGGCCATCACTCCCTAGCACGCAGGATCTGTACTATAGTCAGTGACAAAGACCTCCGGATTGTCCGACTGGAGGAACTACAGAAAACTTTAACGAGAAGAGGATACCCCCTAGAAAAAATACACAAAGGTATAGAACTAGCAGAAAACATTCCATTAGAACAATTACGAATCCCAAAAAAACGAAACAAAGAACAAATATTAGCATACATCTCTACACACAACAAAAACAATCCAGAATTATTCACAGAAATAACAAGAAACCTAACCCTACTCAACCATAACAACAAAATAAACAACATATTAAAAACAACGAAAATAATAAAAAGCAAACGCCAACCAAAAAACCTCAAACACATTTTAACCTCATCCAAACTCAACCAACACACAATACAAGGGATCACAAATGCAACAAGGAAAGATGTGGGGTCTCTGACACAATAATAGAGGGGAACTCATACACATTTAAAACCCCAACACAAACATTCACAATAAAAAAGACCTTAACTGCACCTCCAAGAACGTTGTCTGTGTTCTAGAATGTACAACATGTAACGAATCTTATATAGGTGCGACCAACACATTTAATAATAGCGTATCTTTACATAAAAGCAACATTAAAATCAAAGAAAACCGTAAATTATTCGTCTCCCAACATGTGCACTCATGCAGCGGAGGAAAATTTTAAATAATGCCAATTTTCCTAAGTCAAGATTACACATACTTACTAACACAAGAAAAACAAATTATATTTTAATTAAATCCACATTGAACAGATCGTAACTCAAACTACACACCATACGAATCGCACTTCTATCAACCTTTCTCTACCTCTCTCTCTATCCATCTATCTAACTATACGCCTGTGTGTATGCACATATATGTATGTGTGTGTACGTGTGTGGGGGTGTATGTATGTCGCTCACCTATGTACAAGATTCAGAACTAACCGCACGCTCGCACACACACACACACGCGCGGAGGCACAACAGCCAATTCGGCGACAGGGCAATAAAAAATAACACATTTCGAAAGAAAATCCAAGCACTTCAAGAAATAGAGATGACCGATAAAATAAAGGTAAAAATACACGTACTTAATAAACACACACGACATTGACCAAGAGAAACAGAAAAAAATAAAAAGTAAAAATAAGAAATATTAAAATATCCAAACACATACACACACACACACACGCAAACCCACACATGCGCCAAAACGCCAAACCATAACACATTTTCTCAAACGATACAACACTCTTTCAAATCGAAAGACATTTCTTCAAATGGATTTACATATCTGATGAGAGCGGACCACCGCTTGAAACGCGTTATATAAAATTATAAAATAACAAAATAATAAATAAATGTTGAAAAAACCTTTTTTCAAATCTTGGTAGCCTTACTACTGTACATATATATATATATATATATATATATATATATATATATATATATATATATATATATATATATATATATAAGGTTAATACAACAAAAGATATAAGAGGCAACTAATATCTTTAATTAGTGAACATCCGGATAAAAATGAAGCTCAATATACTGGATAGAGCATTATTAGCATAATATAAAATGAAGTAATAAAATAAGGTGCGAATCAAATTTTATTAGAATTCAATGTTCAGGCAAAGTACTTTAAAGTCCTTAACTCATGAGTTTTCAAAGAAAATTATTCTCCTCAGAGGACTATTACCGCAATGACATTACTGCAGGTAATAAAATTAAACTTTGAAAATATATTTAAAAGGATATATAAAAATACATAAAAGTATATAAAACATCAAATATATCAGCCCAAAACATACTTTTTTGTTAAAGCTATACAGTTCATCCAAATCATACAGTTTAAAACATATTCAGGAAATAAAGTACTTTGCCTGAACATTGAATTCTAATAAAATTTGATTCGCACCTATTTTATTCTTTCACTTCATCTAGTGCTATATATATATATATATATATATATATATATATATATATATATATATATATATATATATATATATAGTTAAAAATAGACTGTCAAAAAGCTCTAATGCAAAGTTCCGAATACGTTCGTCGAACACTCTCGACTAGTCTTCTATCTGTGCCCGCTTCTACGTACATATAGATCTTAATTTCTCTAAATTACGTGACAGTTTCCGTGGGCCGAGTGGATATGGCTGACTCTGTGTACCGGGTTCGCGCCTCCCGACCGTCTTAAATTGTTACTTCCCTGCACTGATGAGAGCAATAAGCTTGAAACGCTAGCGTCTGTAGGTATAAATAATTTAATATTTATTTATAAATATTATATATATATATATATATATATATATATATATGCGTGTGTGTGTTTAGCAGCGTGTGTGTGTGTGTGTGTTTATAGTGTGTTTTACCTAAATTATATTTATATATATATATATATATATATATATATATATATATATATATATGCTTGTGTGTGTTTAACAGCGTGTGTGTTTAGCAGCGTGTGTGTTTAGCAGCGTGTGTGTGTGTGTATAGTACAAGTATTGTGAGATGGAAGCCTCATAAGACTATACGTAGATTTTTTTTTTTTTACTTATCTAAGACATTTGTCAATTTTTTTGAGACGACTATTACTCATGAAATATAAATATACAATATTTTAATAAAAAATCTTCCCATATCTGTGTTTCTTTTTCTTCCTGTAGATAATTCATTTTAAATCGATTCGTCCGGCATTGCATGAAACTAACGTTCCTTCATCGTTTCTCTTGGATCTCCGCATGGTAGACGTGTCCTTCTCTGTTCAGTTCACTATATATGGCGCTGCTTATATGGTTGCAGATTACATATTAGAGTTCGCAATCAGCCGCTACTCACACCTTTTGGCTAAGATCAAAGTGTAGTATCTGTTCCGATGGATACTTCACCCCATAGACTGGTATTGTCTTGGCCTTCGGGGATTGATTTACGCCGGTCTATGGGTCTTTCCTGTGCAGTTCTAGGAGGTCCACCCTCCAAGGCTTCACCTCCCTTCTTTGGGGAGGAGTAAGTTTATTTCTTACTGTCTGAGGCGCTCCTACCGGGGACTGCCGACGGGGCTGCCCAGGCAATTTTTAAACCCCACTTTCCCGACCCGACCTTGGGTCACATCTTACTTGTGGGAGTAAGATAAAAACTGGCCTTGTGCCTAACTCCTGGAGAGAAGTAAATCAATACTCACACATATTGCCGTAAAATCGCACAGATATACATAATATTTGATATATTTAATAATAATAATACACGGATATTCAATTCAATTAATTTTGCAAAAAATAAAACAAGCATGTTTCAGTTGCCATCTGAGGAAAGGGATGGTAGAAAATTACACAGAATATGAATTATTCGCCTTGCTTATCTTTTTCAATTCAATTAATTTGGCAAAAAGTAAAACAAGCATGTTTCAGTTGCCATGTAGGGAAAGGTGGTAGAAATTTACAACCAAGCACCTGTTCAAATCCCCTTTGAATTGATGGGTTTTGGGCGTATTTATTACCTTTCTTGGGAGACTATTTTAAGGTCCAGTGATCGTGATTGAGGAGGCGGTCCCCTTCCGGTTCAAATCGGCGGTGAAATAGTTTCTTGTAGTGTCCGCGTAGACCTCTTTCTAATGCAGGAGTGAATAATAGGTACTGAGGTATACCATAATGACTATTGAAGAGATTGTATGCTCAAATCAGATCACCGCGTAATCGTCGGCGCTTGGGGTTAAGGGTTATGGGTTACAGGTTAAGGATTAAGGGTTAGGGTTAAGGGTTATGGGTTATGGGGTACAAGTTAAGGATTAAGGGTTAGGGTTAAGGGTTAAGGGTTATGTGTTATGGGTTAAGGATTAAGGGTTAGGGGTACGGGTTAGGGTTAAGGGTTACGGGTTAAGGGTTACAGGTTATGGGTTAAGGGTTAGGGTTATGGGCTACGGGTTAAGGCTTACAGATTAAGGGTTAGGGTTAGGGTTAGGGTTAGGGTTATGGGTTATGGGTTACGGGTTACGGGTTATGGGTTATGGGTTAAGGGTTATGGGTTATGGGTTACGGGTTACGGGTTATGGGTTAAGGGTTAAGGGTTAAAGGTTACGGGTTAAGGGCTACAGGTTAAGGGTTAGGGTTAAGGGTTACGGGTTACAGGTTACGGGTTACGGGTTACGGGTTAAGGGTTAGGGTTAAGGGTTAAGGGTTAAGGGTTAAGGGTTACAGGTTAAGGGTTACGGGTTAGGGTTACAGGTTACAGGTTAAGGGTTAAGGGTTAGGGTTACGGGTTATGGGTAAGGGTTTAGGGTTACGGGTTATCGGGTTACGGGTTACGGGTTAAGGTTAAGGGTTACGGGTTATGGTTTAACGGTTAGGGTTACGGGTTAAGGGTTAGGGTTACGGGTTACGGGTTACGGGTTAAGGGTTTAGGGTTACGGGTTAGGGTTATCGGGTTACGGGTTACGGGTTAAGGGTTACGGGTTACGGGTTACGGGTTACGGGTTAACGGTTAGGGTTACGGGTTAATGGTTAGGATTAAGGGTTACGGGTTATGGGTTAGGGTTAATGGGTACGGGTTACGGGTTATGGGTTAACGGTTAGGGTTACGGGTTACGGGTTAAGGGTTAGGGTTACAGGTTAAGGTAAATTAAATGAAACAATTTTTTTAAATCTTATCAAATTTTGCGTTTACCAGTTTTTCTTAATTTTATATTTCCTTGTAAAACTATTTTTTTTAGTAAAGACAAAAAGTGCTTGCGTAAGCATCATGTTGTTTGCATTCATATTAACTGCTTTATCAGAAAAGTCCTCGAGCTGCCAGCCTTTGGAACTCCCTCCCTGCTCCTTGTTTCTCTGACTACCGACATGCCGAAATTTAAGAGTAATATGAACAAATATCTCGCTGCACAACCCTTCACGTAAGACCCCCCCCCTATAATTTCTGGCACCTGGGGTGAATTTAAGTTTGTCTTTTTAAAGTAGAAGAATATCCGAACAGAATAGTTTTGCACCACTTTTATGCGGCCATATGTAGATTACAATCAATATCTAATGATACTAAACTTTATGTTTAGAATCCTCATTCTAATTGTTATCAAAATATATTCTATGATTTGGATTCTAGCAAATGTCTCAAAATTAAAGCTTACGTCTTAATAAGAAATTGAAATTCAGGGCATATCGATTAAATTTAATGAAAATCTGAAATATTTGAATGTTCAAATGGGATGGTTGTGTCCATATTACGCCACCCAATAAACCTATAAAATACTTTAAAAAAAACTAGAAATTTGGTGAGTATGTATTAAGTGATGCGAAATATCTAGTTTTAAAATTTCACAGAAAATCGTAGCTTTCTGAATTTTGAAGAGGAGTTTTCACCTTCTCTTTCGTCCCTTTGCATAAAATCAAAATAAATATAGCACACATTACACACCAAACGCCTAAAAGTTATGTTCCAAAATTCATAAATATTGATTAATAAGTTTAGGAGTGAATTCCGTACATACAATATAAACATATACACATAACTTTAAATATACAGAAAACAATAACGCAATAGTTATTTGAAAAAAAAAACTAACGTAATAATTATTCATATATAGTTATTTTTAGAAGGTCAACGAATATTTAAGTCAGTGAAATTTCTTTTACATTTGATGATAAAGTTATATTTGTCTCAAGATTAAATTTCCGTATAAAGTAATTAATTAATTGAAGACAAAAGCCTTTTGTAATCGGCATCTTGAATGTGTATTCAAAGTACTTGGTTCATGGACAAAATAGAATAGAAATTTGAAAGATTTAATGTAATTGGTTAGCAACAGAATACGGTATATATATATTATATATATATTATATTTTTTTATCATAGTTCACCCAAACAAGGCAGGCCACCACTGTCGACGTAAGGAGCTACTGAGAAAAAAGGGTAAAGGTTTGGGAAGAAAGGGGTCAACCTAAATTAGAAGCTGCGCAGCGAGATGTCTGTTTACATTAGTTTTTAATTTCTGCATGTCAGTAACGTCAGGAAAACAGGAAGCAGGGAGGGAGTTTCAGGGTCCAGCAGCATGAGGAAAGAAGCTTTTGGAGTAGAAAGCTCTTCGGCATCTGGGAACCTCCACAGTGTATGGATGGGATTTGGCCGATTGTCGGGTTGGTCTAGTGAATTTACGTCGTGGGGTACCAGAGCAGAAAGCTCATCAGAGCACAATCCATTGAAGTACTTGTAAAACAGGCACAGGGAAGCAATATTGCGGCGATGGGACAGGGGCTGGAGATTGCTGGATAGTGAAGGACCTATCAAGTTGGCGACTCTTTCTTTGGATCTTATCTAAGAGGGAGAGACTAGCAGATGATGCACCAGCCCAGATGTGGCAACAATACTCCATGCATGGGCGGATGGTGGCTTTGTAGAGATATAGGATAATGTCAGGTGTGAGAAGTTTACTGGCACGGTAGAGGGAGCCCACCTTCTTTGCAGCAGCCCTGGCAATGTTTTCAATGTATTTATTCCAATTCATGTTATCTGTGAAAGTTAGGCCGAGGAGTTTGAATGATGAACTCTCAGGTATGGTGTTATTTACCATGACAATCGGTGGTTATATATATATATATATATATATATATATATATATATATATATATATATATATATATATATATATATATATATATATATATATTTGTGCTATAATGAAATAATTCCAGGAGGAAATCCGGGTATGAGAGCTCAATGTAATAAACAGAGCAAGAATAAAATAAAATATAGTAACACGAAATTACATAATCATCGATGCAATAATTTATTTCAACCTTGTGGTATTTTCAAGCATCCGATTTAGACGTTTCAAAAATGTAATCGTCTAAATCGGATGCTTGAAAATACCACAAGGTTGAAATATGTTATTGCATCGATGATCATGTAATTTCGTGTTACTATATTCTATTATATATATATATATATATATATATATATATATATATATATATATATATATATATATATATATATATATATATATGAGAGAGAGAGAGAGAGAGAGAGAGAATTATAAAAAAGAAAAAACTGTACACACATTAAGGTTGTATACATTATAACTTATTTCGACCTCTTAATGAGGTCTCCTCAGATGTATAAACAACGATTTTTTTCGTTTTTTGACGTGGTTGTTTATAAATCTGAGAGGACCTCATTAAGGGGTCGAAAGTAGTTATAATGTATACAACCTTAATGTGTGTATAGTTTTTTCTTTTTTATAATTCTGTTTTGCTCTGTTTAAATTACATTGAGCTCTGTTATTCGGATTCTCAACACAAAATTGAAATCTACAGACACTATATATATATATATATATATATATATATATATATATATATATATATATATATATATATATATATATATATATATATATAGACTTCTTTCAATGTACTTGCTCCATGGACAAAACAGAATAGAGATTTGAAAAACTGAATGCGGCAGTTTAGCAACAGAATACAATGTGTATATATAGGCACTTCTTTTGTTTTATCGTCGAACTACAAGAAGTACAGAAACAGAAATGGAAATTATTTTTGTTTGTTAAAAGTAACAACTTACCCAAGCGAAAATGATGTAAGTCGCCATTTTGCAGATGCGCACAAGTAAGAAATATTCGCAGATATCTTGGAAATGTAGTGACGTGACAAGATGGGTCGGGTCATGTAAAACTTTGCAGGGATTTTATCAGTTTTTTTTAAATATCCGTTTCGTTATCAAAAATAGCAAAATAATGAATAAATGTTATTTGTAAGCAATAACTGCGATAATGGATAATATCAGCAAAACAATGACTGCGAAGATGATTTAGTAAAAGTTTTCTGCTGGATAAAAAGGTGGCAGATATTTTTTTTTTAAATGATTCTTTGCTGATGAAACATTTTCGGGGAAAAAAATAATTCAAAATAAATTTTATCTATCTTAACAACATAGACCAACGGTAACGAAACGGAAATGGCTAATCAAAATAAAATATCATGAACTGCTAAGACTGCTCTATTTCCCTTCTGAATTTTCGCTAGTAAAATTATATATATGTACATACATACATACATATATATATATATATATATATATATATATATATATATATATATATATATATATATAATTATCAATAGATATGTAGAAAAAACAAGGTACTTATATCGATTTTGACCCAGTTTTCGCGAGTTTCTTGTCGGAAGCGTTCGGCTGTCCTACGCAAAAGCCCGAGAGATGACGAGCCGATTTGTACCAGACGACAATTTAGATACGGTGCTGCGTCCTATGATTTTAAGTTATATTTTCAAGAAATTTTCTAAAAGAAACAAAAAAAAAAAAAAGCAAAACATAGCGAAGTTACTGTTATCAAATAAATATTTTTGTTATTTTGATACGTTGCTGCGTCTTATAATTTTTAGTTATAGTTGCAAGAAATTTTTTAAACAACAAAACAAATAAAACAAGCAAAACAGAGCGAAATTACTGTTATCAAAAAAATATTTTTAACCCTAACCCTAAGCTTTACCCTTAACCCTAACAACAACAAAAAAACGAAACAAGCAAAACATTAAAATCATAGGACGCAGTAGCGTATCAAAATTGTCGTCTGGTACAAATCGGCTCGTCATCTCTCGGGCGTTTGCGTAGGATAGCCGAACGCTTCCGACAAGAAACTCAAGGAAACTGGGTCAAGATCGATATAAGTACCAAATACAAATAACCAAATAACGATGTGTTGTTTTTTCTCTAAAATACATTTATTTACCTCAGCTTACCGAGCTTTTGACTTTTAAAAAGTAATTTTCAAGTTGAGATATTTTTTTCTTCATCCTTCCGTCGGATATATATATATATATATATATATATATATATATATAGGTTCTCTCCAAATATGATCTGGGGTTAAGATCGGATTCTAACTCTGCCTGATGAGATCTCAGTTTATAGTAACTGTTGATCGATAACATCGACATGCCAGTGTCGCAGATTTTGTACATGTCTGTGTAAATAAAATTATCATATATATATATATATACATATATATATATATATATATATATATATATATAGAGAGAGAGAGAGAGAGAGAGAGAGAGAGAGAGAGAGAGAGAATGGTAGTTTGATTGAAGCATTACTGGGAATAGTAGTAATACATTAAGAAGGATGAGGGCAATGCAGAGTGCTGGGTAGGTAGTAAGCTGGAAGGAACAAAAATAATAAATCGAAATGAAAATGGGACTTACTATTTATTTCTTCTTAAAATCTTACATAACAGAAACTGTGGCGTTAGCTGTTTGTGTGTTGTCTGGCGGATTATTAAACATCATCATCATTAAAAATCTTCATTTTTAATGATCATTCTTCTTAAGCATACTACTATATATATATATATATATATATATATATATATATATATATATATATAGCATTAGATAAAGTAAAAGAATGAAATAAGGTGCGAATCAAATTTTATTAGAATTCACAGTTCAAACAAAGTACTTTAAAGTCCTTAACTTATGAGTTGGATGAACTGTATAAGTTTAACAAAAAAGAATGTTTTTGGCCAATATATTTGATGTTTTATATACTTTATGTATTTTATGTATATTTTTTTATATATTTTCATAGTTTAATTTTATTACCTGCAGTAATGTCATTGCGGTAATTGTCTTCTGAGGAGAAGATTTTCTTTGAAAACTCATGAGTTAAGGACTTCAAAGTACTTTGCTTGAACTGTGAATTCTAATAAAAATTGATTCGCACCTTATTTTATTCTTTCACTTTATTTAGTGCTATTAATGCTCTATCCAGTATATTGAGCTTCATTTTTATCCGGATGTTCACTAATTAAAGATATTAGTTGCCTCTTATACTTTTTGTTGTATTAACCTTATATATATATATATATATATATATATATATATATGTATATATATATATATATATATATATATGTATATATATATATATATATATATATATATATATATATATATATATATATATATATATATATATATATATACATGTGTGTGTGGGGGGGTCTGCTTTTGCAAACGAATTATGTCCCCGAGTAATGTAAGAATCATTGTACAGCAGTTGGCTACACTGCTCCTTCATAAGAGTCATTTTTCGGACACACGAACAACACGTACATTAAGTTTTATCGATACACACCTAAAAGCGAGGAAACATTTCTTTCTAAGTATGTTACAGACCAAAGACCTGTGTAACACTGTTATTCTTTGGATGTGCGTGTGTTAAAACGTGTCATCATATGGGAACAATACTTGACCGAATCCTTATGTCGTCGAATAAAGCACGGAATCCGAAAGTCCTCTGGTCACGCCTGATTATTCATTAAAGGCAAAATGTATAATTCGTGTTGTTTATTTTGAGAGTACAGATTAAAAACAAGGAACGAGACATGCTAGGACAGACACGTCGTAAACCCTTTCAACCAATCTTGAAAGGCGGACATTCTCCATAATTGTTTCGTGCTTTACAAATAAGACTTCTTCTTCTTCTTCTTTTTCTTCTTTTTCTTCTTCTTCTTCTTTTTCTTCTTTTTCTTCTTCTTCTTCTTTTTTTCCTTTTTCTTCTTTTTCTTCTTTTTCTTCTTCTTCTTCTTCTCTTTCTTCTTCTTCTTCTTCTTCCTTTTCTTCTTCTTTTTCTTCTTCTTTTTTTCTTCTTCTTCTCTTTCTTCTTCTTCTTCTTTTTCTTCTTCTCTTTCTTCTTCTTCTTCTTCTTTTTCTTTTTCTTCTTCTTCTTCTTCTTTTTTCTTCTTCTTTTTCTTCTTCTTATTCTTCTCCTTCTTTTTCTTCTTCTTCTTTTTTTCTTCTTCTTTTTCTTTTTCTTCTTCTTCTTCTTTTTTCTTCTTCTTTTTCTTCTTTTCTTCTTCTTCTTCTTTTTCTTCTTCTTATTCTTCTCCTTCTTTTTCTTCTTCTTTTTTTCTTCTCCTTTGTCTTCTTCTCTATCTTCTTCTTCCTCTTCTTTTCTAGACCGATACAAAACAAAAACAGCGAACAGATCTGGTCAGCCATTTCTTTGGTTTTGCAATAGGATGGAAACGAATGGATTCGTCGATGGTTTCGTAAAACATTTTTACTTTGTTGGCATGAAATTAATTCTCAGAATGTGCAGGCACCTACGTTACTATGAGGCCTGTGTTTGTCTTTTAGTTTCAGAATCAGTAATTGTATCGGAATCGGTAATTTAGAACAGAATCGGTAATTGTATCGAATCGAAAATTCTATCGGAATCGGTAATTTAGGACAGAATCAGTAACTCTATCGGAATCGAAAATTCTATCGGAATCGAAAATTCTATTAGAATCGGTAATTGTATCGGAATCGGTAATTCTATCGGAATCGGTAATTCTATCGGAATCGGTAATTTATGACAGAATCGGTAATTCTATCGGAATCGAAAATTCTATCGGAATCGGTAATTTAGGACAGAATCAGCAATTCTATCGGCATCGAAAATTCTATCGGAATCGGTAATTTCGGACAGAATCGGTAATTCTATCGGAATCGGTAATTCCATTGAGATCGATAATTAATGACAGAATCGGTAATTCTCTCGGAATCGAAAATTCTATCGGAATCTGTAATACTATCGGAATCAGTAATTTATGACAGAATCGGTCATTCTATCGGAATCGAAAATTCTATCGGAATCGGTAATTTCGGACAGAATCGGTAATTCTATCGGAATCTAAATATCTATCGTGACTGATAATTCTATCCGAATCAGTAATTTCGGACAGAATCGGTAATTCTATCAGAATCAGAAATTCTATCAGAATCGGTAATTCTATCGGAATCGGTAATTTAGGACTGAATCGGTAATTGTATCGGAATCGAAAATTCTATCGGAATCAGTAATTCTATCGGAATCTGTAATTTAGGACAGAATCGATAATTCTATCGGAATCTAAAATTCTATCGGGACTGGTAATTCTATCGGAATCGGTAATTTCGGACAGAATCGGTAATTCTATCGGAATCGGTAATTCTATCGGAATCGGAAATTCTATCAGAATCGGTAATTCTATCGGAATCGGTAATTTATGACAGAATCGATAATTGTATCGGAATCGAAAATTCTATCGGAATCGGTAATTCTATCGGAATCAGTAATTTAGGACAGAATCGGTAATTGTATCGGAATCGGTAATTTCGGACAGAATCGGTAATTGTATCGGAATCGAAAATTCTATCGGAATCGGAAATTCTATCGGAATCGGTAATTTATGACAGAATCGGTATTTCTATCAGAATTGAAAATTCTATCGGAATCGGTAATATCGGACAGAATCGGTAATAATATCGGAATCGAACATTCTATCGGAATCGGTAATTTAGGACAGAATCGGTAATTTTATCAGAATCGAAAATTCTATCGGAATCGGTAATTTGGGACAAAATCGGTAATTGTATCGGAATCGAACATTCTATCGGGATCGGTAATTAAGGACAGAATCGGTAATTTTATTGGAATCGATAATTCTATCGGAATCGGTAATTCTATCGGGATCGGTAATTCTGTGCAGAATCTGTAATTTTGACGGAATCGGGAAAAATATTGGAATCGTCCCACTACTACTTTTAACTCATAGGAAATATCCTAGGCGGTGAAAATGAAGAGAGAAAATACCCACGAAATGTATGTCGCGATGATTTATGATTCCACAAGTTTATTGTTTCCACGAAAAGGAAGTAAAAATCAGAGGAAAACATTGTACATAAAGAATTCAAATTTAAAAAAAAAAAGTAAATAAATGATGAAATAGTGATGCCAGCAAAAAGTACTGATTTTTTTCCTTTGTTTAAACAATTTTTTTAGTGTCAAATGCATATCGTTTTAGTATGAAATTGAAAGCTCACGGTATGTTCGCCTTTTTCTGGTGCCGGATTATTTTCTTCTTTCTTCACCAACAAAATGTAGGACGTTCGTGCTTTGTAGCAGCAGCAGTAAGTGGAAGCCGGAAACGAAATATTTTGGCTGACGACACACGCGAACGACGGTAGCTGCGTGGCGTCTCAAAAAGATCTCTGCCTCGAACAAAAATGTCACTCATTTTATTCAGGACTTTTTGACTGCTAAAAACGCCTATTTTGCAAAATCCCAACCGTCGCCTCGAAATCAGACAGTTCCAGGTTTGCTCTCACGCGCGGCCACTTTTTCCTCTTTCTCTCTGTCTCTCTCTCTCTCTCTCTCTCTATCTCTCTCTCTCTCTCTCTATATATATATATATATATATATATATATATATATATATATATATATATATATAATATATATATATATACATATATATATGAAATTAAGATGGAATAAGCGGAAGACCTAAAAAGCTGAACGTTTCGCCCAAATGTTATATGGGCTTTGTCAAGAGCGAACAAAAAAGTGACAAAGTCCATATAATATTTGGGCGACACGTTGAGCTTTTTAGATCTTCCGCTTATTTCATTTTAATTTCATACCGTCGGATTATTTTATCCTTTCATCTATTCATATATATATATATATATATATATATATATAAAATAAATGAAGGAAGAGCGATAAACATGTGCGACTTACACATCTATTTCATCTTTGATTGTTCAATACAAGGTGTGCTCGATAAAAACATGTTTATTTTTATTTCCTTAAGCCAGGCTTTTCAAAGATTAAAATCTTATCATCAGAGGAATTACATAGATGGATAAGTTGGCAGGGGGATAGCCAAAATTACAAAATTTTTAAAAATTAAGAAATAATGTAAAGCAATGGAAAGTAAGAGTGTGTGTGTAAAAAGGTTATTAAAATATAGAGTGCGTCCAGTTAGTGAATGGGTCCCGGCGTTACCCGGGAAAGAGGATGTAATTCAGGAATTCCATGCGCAACTTTGAAAAATCCAACACGAACACAGAACACACAATAATAAAAGCGGATTACCAGAATTTTTATATGTGTGTATGGAAAAAAGTTATTCTTACCTGTATAATCGTTTTGAAGTTTCTATTTTGTCGTGTTTCTCCTCCCAATTGTATAGCGGGGTGGGGTGGGACATAATGGGTCAGTGGAGCATAATGGGTCAGTGGGACATAATTGGTCATAATGGGTTAAATCAGAAGGCTTGGTGTTTTTTTCCCAACTTGCACATGTTTCCGAAGCGTGTTTCAACTTTACAGAAAATAAAACGATCACCAGCAAATTTTGGTAATCTATTATTTGTTCACATTTCAAAAAAAAAACATTTTTTACGGTCCGTTTCATTTGTCGTGAGCCAAACAACATTTATATGTCAAGACGGTCTCTGCAACACATATTCATCGAAAATTACGCATGTTTTTTTAGTCTGATGTTACAAGACCCGAAACAATCGATTAATGTGCTTATAGAAATGATGACGTCACTGAAAACGCAGGATGAAATTTCAATAACTTATTAAAAGATTTAGCGATGTACTTTCTCACCCCGATCTTCATAGGAAAGTTCTTGGTCACTGTCTGTTAAGCCATTATTCAGATTATGAACCCAGAAAACTGATTTTTCTGTTTGTCCCTTACGTAACAAAAATACCCATGAAATTTCCAACTATCTAAAAGTATAGTCATTATATTTTTATCCGAATAAAAAAGGTTGTGATCAATTGCTTTTTTTTTTAATTGAAATTGTTCCAGACAATGCATGAAGCCACTTGATATAAGAAGCTAACAATAACGAAATATGATTATCGCAAAGATAGATGCATATTGGCCTTAGTCTTGAAAAAGCCCAAGATTATAGCTAGAAGGGAAACAGTCAGCAGGAAGAGAGTTCCACAAGCTTGCGGTTCTTGGAAAAAAACCTACTGGAATCGGAAGCTGTATTACAATGAGGTCTCAAAACAACGAACTGATGGAGACCACTAGACCAACGAGTCAAACGAGCTGGAACAAAAGAAGCGGAGAATAGATCACACAGTTCTGAAGAACACATGCCATAATAGTATTTATAGAAAAGACTGAGACTAACAACATCACGTTTGTGAGAGAGAGGACGCAGAAAACATGAACGATGCGGCTAATCAAATTACATGTACGTTTCTGCACCTTATCAAGAACCCTCAAATGGGACAGAGATTCACCAGCCGAAATATGACAACAGTACTCCATACATGGTCACCATGGTTTATATTTTTCAAAGCGTAGTGATGCCAGAGGAACTAAACTGGTTTCAAAATGGCGATGAAGGCTTACATAAAAATGAGATCGTTAATGTGAAAGATAAGATGAAAGGGCTTCTAATATATTGGAAGCGCTTTCATCGTATCTTTCACAGCAACAATCTCAACATTTTTCGTGTTAGCCTTCATCAACATTTGAAAGCAGTTCGGACAACAATATATATATATGAAAAACGTAACCAATTCGAGCCAGCCTTATTTTATGGGGGGGGGGGGAATTAGTTCTTGACTGCGTTTGATTGGTCGAACAGCTTGCTTGAAAACATATAAGTCTGCGAACGTGTGGAGAAACAAACAAAACATTCGATCGTCAAAGTATCCAATTAGCATTGATTAACAGATCGATCAACTGATCGTTTAATAATACGACGTTAATGAGAGAATCTATGAAAGAACATTCAAATTAAACTTCAAATAGGAACGCGATGACGCAGATGCTAATTGAGCGATAGTCTATATTTGGTCGCAATTAAAAGTCGCAATCTGTGATGATGCTGGCCCGATATCGATTATGACAAATTGACGAACGGGCAGGTATGCTGCCATCTTTGATTTGTCGATACTTGGCCGTCCGCCAATTCGTACACGAAACCTCAGATAACGTCACTAAAGTAAATTAATATATGTGAGTGCAGTTTTTGAATATATATATATATCTTTCCGGGATTTATTAATTTAATTAATTTGTTAAAATACCCGGAAAAATCTGGGTGAGAAAAATCTATAGAATGAAATATTGTTGAAATTGAATTTACATTGATTTTTTTTTGTTTGTTTGGGTGAAATACACTTTAACATTGACACGGACAACAGTAAAACTAGTGATGCATCAGAATATTAAAGTTAATCAGTCCAGGGGGGGGGGAGGAATAATATTTGTCCGAAAAGAAGAATTATTAAACATTATGAGGAACTAGAATGCCTGAAATGTTTTTTTTTTGTCTTTTAGACAGATTATAGACACTACGTCTAATGAAATTGCAAAATCAAGTTTTGATTCAGAGTATGGCATTTAATAAATAGGTCAGCGTCACTCAGACTACATATATATGTGAAAACATACGCTTGTTGGTGTAAACTAAATATCAATGATATTATAATACAAGAAACCTCTCCAACCACCGATTGTCATTGCAAATAACACCCTACCTAAAGGTTCAACTTTCAAACTCCTCGACCTTACCGTTCACAGGTAACATGAATTGAAACATATACATTGAAGACATTGGCAAGGCTGCAGCGAAGAAGGTGGGATCCCTCTACCGGTCTAGTAAACTTCGCACACCTGACATTATCCTATATCTCTACAAAGCCACCATCCGACCATACATGGAGTACTGTTGCCACAGCTGGGCTGGGGCATCATCCACTAGTCTCTCCCCCTTAGGCAAGGTCCAAAAAGGAGTCGCTTAATAGGTCCTTCACTACCCACCAATCTCCAGCCCCTGTCCCATCGCTGCAATGTTGCATCCTTGTGCCTGTTTTACAAATACTTCAATGAATTGTTCCCATGGAATTAGATACTCTGGTGCCCCCCCTCGACGTAAATACACTTAATCAACTCGACAATCAGCTAAATCCCATCAATGTACTATGGAGGTCCCCAAATGCCGGAGAGCCTTCTACTCCAATAGGTTCGTTCCTCGTGCTGCAGGCCTTTGGAACTCCCTCCTTACTCCCTGTTTCCCCGATAGTACCGGCATGGAGAGGTTTAAAACTAATATAAACAGACATCTTGCTGTACAGCTCAAAACTTTGGGTTACACTCATAACCTACACCCAAATTCACAGTAACCCCTTACATCTACAGTGGCGGCCTGCTTTGTTTTGGGTGAAATATATTTGAAAAATAGAAATAAAAATTTAAAGAAATAATTCATGTGAAACTTCACATAACACATATGCATGAATGTCACATTCTGTCTGGAAAAACGATAGATGTGTGATACTTTCCTCATTGTAATACAGCTTCCTATTGTTGTCATATATCCATGAGACAAAGCTGTCTTGATGGCACCACTCGAGCGTCAACATGTCCATGAGACCAATCTGTCTTGATGGCACCACTCGAGCGTACCACGTATCCATGAGACCAATCTTTCTTCATGGCACCACTCGAGCGTACCACGTATCCATGAGACCAATCTTTCTTCATGGCACCACTCGAGCGTACTACGTGTCTATGAGACCAAGCTGTCTTCTTGGAACCACTCGAGCGTACCACGTGTCTATGAGACCAAGCTGTCTTCATGACACTACTCGAGCGTACCACGTATCCATGAGACCAATCTGTCTTGATGGCTCCACTCGAGCGGATCACGTGTCCATGAGACCAATCTGTCTTGATGGTACCACTCGAGCGTACTACGTATCCATGAAACCAAGCTGTCTTGATGGCACCACTCGAGCGTACCACGTGTCCATGAGACCAAGCTGTCTTCATGGCACCACTCGAGCGTACCACGTGTCCATGAGACCAAGCTGTCTTCATGGCACCACTCGAGCGTACCACGTGTCCATGAAACCAAGTTGTCTTCATGGCACCACTCGAGCGTCAACATGTCTATGAGACCAATCGGTCTTTATGGCACCACTCGAACGTACCACGTATCCATGAGACCAATCTGTCTTGATGGCACCACTCGAGCGTACCCCGTTTCCATGAGACCAAGCTGTCTTAATGGCACCGCTCGAGCGTACCACATGTCCATGAGACCAAGCTGTCTTAATGGCACCGCTCGAGCGTACCTCGTTTCCATGAGACCAATCTGTCTTGATAGCACCACTCGAGCGTACCCCGTTTCCATGAGACCAATCTGTCTTGATGGCACCACTCGAGCGTACCCCGTTTCCATGAGACCAAGCTGTCTTAATGGCACCGCTCGAGCGTACCACATGTCCATGAGACCAAGCTGTCTTAATGGCACCGCTCGAGCGTACCACATGTCCATGAGACCAAGCTGTCTTAATAGCACCGCTCGAGCGTACCTCGTTTCCATGAGACCAATCTGTCTTGATAGCACCACTCGAGCGTACCCCGTTTCCATGAGACCAATCTGTCTTGATGGCACCACTCGAGCGTACCCCGTTTCCATGAGACCAAGCTGTCTTAATGGCACCGCTCGAGCGTACCACATGTCCATGAGACCAAGCTGTCTTAATGGCACCGCTCGAGCGTACCACATGTCCATGAGACCAAGCTGTCTTAATGGCACCGCTCGAGCGTACCACATGTCCATGAGACCAAGCTGTCTTAATGGCACCGCTCGAGCGTACCACATGTCTATGAGACCAAGCTGTCTTAATGGCACCGCTCGAGCGTACCACATGTCCATGAGACCAAGCTGTCTTGATGGCACCGCTCGAGCGTACCACATGTCCATGAGACCAAGCTGTCTTGATGGCACCACTCGAGCGTACCACGTGTCCATGAGACCAAGCTGTCTTGATGGCACCACTCGAGCGTACCACGTGTCCATGAGACCAAGCTGTCTTGATGGCACCACTCGAGCGTACCACGTGTCCATGAGACCAAGCTGTCTTCATGGCACCACTCGAGCGTACCACGTGTCCATGAGACCAAGCTGTCTTAATGGCACCACATCTTCTGGCTTCACATAACATCTCTTAATGTAAATAAATTTATTTCTTTTCTTTTTGTTCTTAAACGCTTATTATACTTTAAACTTCTGGTGTTGCTTCTCGCCCATCCTCCTCGGATCAGTCGAAATATGCAGTTGATCTAGAAGTTGACCTGGGTTCAGTTGTGGATTGCGGTACGAAATGGCTTGTTTCATTTAATCCAGTTAAGACTCAGCTCGTGTCTTTCAATCGTAGACATGTCCTATTTCTTCCTGTGATTCTCATGGATGACTCTGCTCTTGAGGAGAAATCGACTCTGAAATTTCTTGGTGTTTCTCTCTCATCAAATCTTTCTTGGAGTTCATACATTAGATCCGTTGTTATTTCTGCTTCTCGTAAAGTCGGTTCTCTCTATTACTCCAAACACTTTCTCACACCTGAGGCTATTCTCTATTACTCCAAACACTTTCTCACACCTGAGGCTATTCTCTATTACTCCAAACACTTTCTCACACCTGAGGCTATTCTCTATTACTCCAAACACTTTCTCACACCTGAGGCTATTCTCTATTACTCCAAACACTTTCTCACACCTGAGGCTATTCTCTATTACTCCAAACACTTTCTCACACCTGAGGCTGTTCTCTATTACTCCAAACACTTTCTCACACCTGAGGCTGTTCTCTATTACTCCAAACACTTTCTCACACCTGAGGCTGTTCTCTATTACTCCAAACACTTTCTCACACCTGAGGCTATTCTCTATTACCCCAAACACTTTCTCACACCTGAGGCTATTCTCTATTACTCCAAACACTTTCTCACACCTGAGGCTATTCTCTATTACTCCAAACACTTTCTCACACCTGAGGCTATTCTCTATTACTCCAAACACTTTCTCACACCTGAAGCTATTCTCTATTACTCCAAACACTTTCTCACACCTGAGGCTATTCTCTATTGCTCTAAACACTTTCTCACACCTGAGGCTATTCTCTATCTCTACAAATCTATTTATATGTTTATAGAATTGTGTATATATTTACGTATACCTTTGTCTGTATATGTATATGAGCTTGTACATGTATATATATATATATATATATATATATATATATATATATATATATATATATATAGTCATCCACATACATACTGTTTCGCTGTATCACAGCTCCTTGGTGAGGCTAAACCAGCTATTGTCTTAAGTCGGGATCGAAACTACACCCTTCAGTCGGCGCTTCTACCCCTGCGCTATCATGCGACACTGGCTGAATGTAAGGGAAATCTGAGTGTAAACATTGTCAAGTGTCGGGAGCTCGAATTGGTTTTAACCAATGAGCAATGCCTTAAAGCTAGTGGCAGTTGGCGATTTCCTTACGAAAAAGCTCAACCCAAGAAAGGGAGCTTACATTTGCTATAGTTTAGTAAGAATTCTTTAATTTTCCTCCAATAAAAAAAAAACTAGTTGATATTACCGATGTTCCATTCCTACGATATTTGTTTCTACAAAACTTCCAACCGGGTAACGCCGAGTATTTCCGCTTGTTTATAATTTTTTTTAAATAAAATTTTTAAAAAAACAGAAATAAAAAAAGAAATCATCGATCAGATGACTCATTCGTTTTTTTTTTTTTAATCTAGTGCCATTATCTGAGTTTTTATGTACTTATTGGTAAGTAGGAGAAAACGGAGAAAATCAAATATGGCCGCCTACTTGAGTGTCGTCAATTAGTTTTAATCAATATCCAGCCAGAATCATCGCAGATTGCATCTTTTAATTGAATTTTTATTTTTAATCGATTATCTATATTTTCGTATGTTGAAGACGCGATATTCTGCTTCCAGAAGGAAGAGCAAGTGTCCGATCAGCGACGATTCAATCTACCTATCTAGATCGTTTATTGTTGCACGACTGAAAAGACTCGATTAACATGATTATAGTAATTATTACATTGCTAAATACTTATATATATATATATATATATATATATATATATATATATATATATATATATATATATATATATATTATAATATAAAATGAAGTAATAAAATAAGGTGTCAATCAAATTTTATTAGAATTCAAAGTTCATGCAAAGCATCCTTAAGTCCTTAGCTCATGAGTTTTCAAAGATAATTCTTCTCTTCAGAGGACCATTACCGCAGTTATACTACTACAGGCAATAAAATTACGCTTTGAAAATATATAAAAAATTATATACACAAATATATAAAAATACATAACATCAAACATATCAATCCAAAAACATACTTTTGTTGAATCCATGAACTTTGAATTCTAATAAAATTTGATTGACACCTTATTTTATTACTTCATTTTATATTATAATATTAATGCTCTATCCAGTATATTGAGCTTCAGTTTTTTTATCCGGATGTTTCACTAATTATAAGATATTAGTTGACGCTTATATCTTTTGTTGGATTGCTTCATATATATATATATATATATATATATATATATATATATATATATATATATAAGTGCATCTGGACTTATCTACTTTTGAGCACCTTCTCCAATCTGCTCCCATGCAAAGAGTTTTTCTTCACTTTCTACAATTTCACCGAACTCTTTCAACGGAAATTTACCACCCGGACAATTTGCATATCTTTTTCACGGAATTTTTCTTTTCATTCAATACGTTTTTTTGACAAAATTATTTTAATAATTTTTAATAATAATTCTCATATTTTTCAAATATTTGAACTTTGGTTTTTTCGAAAGCCAACTTATCCATCTGTATTTCTCCTCTGATGATAAGATTTCGATCTTTGAAAAGCCTTGGCTTAAGGAAAGAAAAATAAACACTAGTTTATTACTGACAACCTTGCATTGAACAATTGAAATTTGAAATAAATTTGGACAATCGTCGCATATTTATCTCTCTTTTTTCTTCTATCTCTCTCTCTATATATATATATATATATATATATATTAGTAGTAAGTTTTTGAAAGGCTGTGGGCAATGCAAGTTCCGGGTAAGATGCAAGTTGTAAGGAACAAAAACAATAACAATAAATCGAATTCGAAATATGACTTACTATTTATTTTTCCTTTTTTTCTAAAATCTTACATAACAGCAAGAGTGTTTTTAGCTGTTCGTGTGATGTCCGGGTGATTAAAAATCACTATTTGATATTTCGGGAAAAGACATCCCTTTGTCAAAAATAATTAAACCAGAAGAAAAATGTTTTTTCTTCTCCGACTGTGTAGAGAATACTACAAAACAAAATGGCTGCCAGATGTAGACCGCAGCGAAAACTATAGCAGTATATAGTATATGTGGATATATGTTTTATATATATATACTAATATTGTTATACAGATTTCCACCTAAAAAGAAAAAAATCCAGAGTTACTCCCCTTTATCTCATAGTAAATATATCAAGTTAATTCGATAAACTAATTTGACGAAACTCATAATTAGTAACACTTCTTAAATAGATGATAATCGATAAGTTTGATAGATCTAGAATATTTCAAATGTGAGATTAATTACTTTACTTTATATTAAAATTCTTAAAATACGAAAGAAAGATAAACAAAATAAAAATATGAAGATAAAACACACTGAAATAAAAGTAAATAATCAAATATAAGCTTAATAAAAAAAAATTTTTAATTATAAATAAAAAAATATATATATATTATTAAAACTAACAGTTTATCGAACACCATACACTTAACCAACATTACACAAATATTTTTGAACACCAAATCATATATTTAACATAACCTTAAAATGAAATTTAATTTAATTTACATTCCCTGCGAGACTGCTATAGTTTTCGCTGCGGTCTACATCTGGCAGCCATTTTGTTTTGTAGTATTCTCTACACAGTCGGAGAAGAAAAAAAATATTTCTTCTGGTTTAATTATTTTTGACAAAGGGATGTCTTTTCCCGAAATATCAAATTGTGATTTTTTAATCACCCGGACATCACACGAACAGCTAAAAACACTCTTGCTGTTATGTAAGATGTTAGAAAAAAAGGAAAAATAAATAGTAAGTCATATTTCGTATTCGATTTATTGTTATTGTTTTTGTTCCTTACAACTTGCATCTTACGCGGAACTTGCATTGCCCACAGCCTTTCAAAAACTTACTACTACTATACCCAGCAATGCTTCAAGCAAACTACCATTCTCTACTATATATATATATATATATATATATATATATATATATATATATATATATATATATATATATATATATATATATTAAGTGGTGAACTAAAAGCGAACTTTTAGGAAAGGTAAAACCTATTGTGAAAAGTATACAGCTCAATATCTAGGATAGAGCAGATAGAATTTAACTCTGAATCCTCTCATGTCATTTCTCGTGCCTTTTAACGACCTACCTATCTACATTTCACTTTCTCTGCTGGACTTTTTGATACCGGACTTTTTTGCAATCGGACATTTGCTTGCATTCGGGCAGAGTTTTGCCTTGTGTTTTTCCCTACAATCTTTATTTTACTTTTTCAAATTTTAAATCGTGGCCTTTGCCAACTTATCTATCCCAGCGATTTCCTCTGATGATAAGATTTTGATCTTTGAAACCCCTGGCTTAAAGAAAAAATTTAGCTTGAATAAATTGCCTTTTGCGGAATATACCTTGCTATGAGCAACTGAATTGAAAAAAGATTTGACTTTTGCTTTTCTAATTCCTTTTTCATCCTTCTACACACACACACATATATATATATATATATATATATATATATATATATATATATATATATATATATATATATATATATATATATGGGAAGAGAAGGACGAAGGTAATCCGACGTGATGGGAAAATGAAAAAGGGAAACCAAAAAATGGATGTTTTTTATGTGTACATCAACGTTTCGTCTTAATTTATAAGACTTTATCATGATGATAAAATGGAGAAAAAATGTCATGCAAGTACAAATAGATGTAGGGTAGACATATTGGGAGGAAAAATAAAATAAAATAATGGCCACTACTGGGTGGACGTCCGTACTTGTTGGAGAATAAAAATGAATGTTGAAGAAAATGAGTGGGGAAGAAAGTGGAAAGATGGGGGTGAGCAAGGACTACTGTGGCTGATAGTAAGAGAAGGAGGTGGGGGGATGAGCAGGGATAAATTGGATGGCAGAGAGGGAGTGGAGGAGAGGGAGCAGGGAGGTGTTGGACCAGATGGCTGCGGTCAAGATTGAAGGGGAAAAGTAAGTTGGAATGTTTGTGTGTGGGGGTGTATGCAGAGAAAAGGAGGATGGGTAGAGAAGGAGGGGGGCTGTGATTTTGGTGGATGGGCGAAAGTTATGGTCTTAGAGAGCGTTTTGAGAAAATGAGGGAATTTAAGAAGGGGTATGGAAAAGTGAGCGTGTGGGAGAAATAGTTGAGAGGGGGAATGGGTGAGGGGGAGAGGGAGGATTTGTTGTGATAGGGTATGAAATATTTGAAATATTTGGAAAATGATAGGAATGAGTGAGGGAGTGGAGGGGTGGAGGAGGGTGGTAATTGAACGGGTGGGTATGGAATATTTGAAATATTTGGAACATGAGAAAGTTTAGTTAGACTGCAGTGTTAAATTCCCATTTCTGAAATCAAACTGTGAAGCAATAACCGATGAGCGGCGTAGATAAAAGTTTTTTTCACGATTTATCGTAGTCTTAAACTATTGTCACCAATTGTTGATTTCCGACACTAGGGTAGTCTCGTTTTCCGCTTCGTATTTTTGGTTTCGTTTTTTTGGTCTTGGGTTTATTTTTGTTTCTGTTTTTTTTTCCAACGTAAGACCAGAACAGTAGGCGTTCGTAGGTCATCGTAACCTCGACTTAACTTCATAGATCCAGAAATAGAAAATTCTTTTCCAACTTACCCATACTGCAAATATTCGTAAAATATAGTGATGAAACCACAAAACTAGAAAAAATAGGACAGATGATTAAAATATCGTTACGACCTCACACACCACGCGAGTCGCCATTTCCCAAAGCACCAGAACACAACGAAGGCTGAGGATGTTCCATAAATGGTAGTCACGTGCTGTTTCCCCCCTTGTTGGATTTGAAACCGAAGGTACCGATAATGTTCTGAACTTCTGATATATAAATAAATATTACGCTCTTATTTTTTTTTTTATAATCGAGGCGTCTCCTCAATCTTTCAAATAATATATATATATATATATATATATATATATATATATATATATATAGAGAGAGAGAGAGAGAGAGAGAGAGAGAGAGAGAGAGAGGGGGGAGAGTTATTTCAATCCCATAAGTTTCTTCAGTTTTCTATTATTTTTTTATATATTTATTTCTACACCTTATATATGAAAACATTTTCATCTTTAATATCTATCTATCTATATATATATATATATATATATATATATATTTATATATATATATATATATATATATATACGTAAATATCTATTATTAATAGACAGATTTTCAAAGTTTACGCCCAACGGATTTTAATTTTTTAACACTAAAGCATGCAATAATAAACAATAGAAAGTTCGATTCTAGTAACCATGCCTTCATTATTTTTTTACAAAATTCAAGAATTGTAAGAGAGATAAAAATTCAGTTAACAAAACCCTAACCCCAACCCTAAACTTAACCCTAACCCCAACCCCAACCCTAAACTTAACCCCAACCCTAACACTAACCATAAACCCTAACCCTAACCCTAAACCTGAACCTGAACCTTGCCCTAACCCTAACCATAAACCCAAACCCAAACCCTAAAGAGAGATGAGTTAATAGTTTCGTCAACCCTCGAGATCTGCCCGAACGTTGACGACGCGAAGTCACGGAAACATGGTGCGTCATCTATAAGAGTACCGACAATTGTCTTCCTGTATGCCTGCACGTCTTTGTAGCTTTCCAGGTTCTATGGTTACATTATTCAAAATATATTCACACGCTCCATCCTCTGACGCACACACAAACACAACTATATCTATGCATATTATTTTCGTTCGCGGGTTCAGATCAATTGAACCTTTCGTGTTTCTCTAAAATAATTCATAGAAAAAGTTCAGAAAAGATGGCCATTGAGCATACCAAATATTTTAGCACCATAACTCACCAATCGAATCTCCTAGTTCACGTGCACTATATTATTACGTATGCTCATTAGAGTTATCACACAAATCATCGTCAGTGATTGCTCACCGACAACAACACGTGGTGCTCCCTGGAGTCTGAGTGACAACAAGCCTCCCCAGATTTGCAGTACTCTCCACTTCTTTTCGATCACCACCGCAAGTGACCTTGCGGTATCGTAACAGCCACCAACCATTGATTTCTCGCTGGTAACGACTATTGATCTCCCCTGGGATTTGGACTCCAATAAGCCTCCTAAAGATCCCAGCACGCAATACATAAGTAAAGCTTAGTTGTAATACGAAAATATACTTATGGCAAGTTATCTATACATGGAACGTTTACTTAATCAACAGAAAAATAGCATATATATATATATATATATATATATATATATATATATATATATATATATATATAGGCAGCATCTTCTCTTGCAGGCAAGTATTGTTGGATATCAGAGACAACTCATGTCTAGATATCCTTTGGTAGATCCTTTCAATATGAGTTTAAATGTCCTTTGTGAGACTGTGTCTCCGACAACAAAAAAAACATATACATAGGTTTGACTACCACGACTTTGTCGAGAAGATTAACGATGCATTTGTCTGATACTAGCGCCATAGCCCAACACTAAACTAACAACCACTCTTGCCTCCGATCGGAATTCAGAAAACTCTTAGTAGAAAGTACCAAAATCTTAGAATATAGTACTAACAAACAAAACCTCCATACATTAGAAGCCCCATATATAAAAACAAAAAAAAACCTAATTAATAGAATGAACTTTAATATCAGTAATAATATTCTAAAATGTTTATAGTTCTAAATATAGTTTCGTACTTATTACATAATTCCCGCCAAAACCTTCTATAATACTAACACATGGTCTATACCTGATTAACTTCATTCCCCTGAAGATGGGCCCGGATGGGTCTGAAAGTACTTGGGAGACAAATCCAAACTATGGCAAATTCATCAGCCAATTCTCCTCCGTAACTAAGATCCTGATTCGGACTATTGAAAGATCTACCAAAGGATATCTAGACATGAGTTGTCTCATATATATATATATATATATATATATATATATATATATATATATATATATATATATATATATATATATGTATGTATGTATGTATATATATATATAAGGTGTGGGTTGGTCGTTCAATTGGTTGTTTTTTGATGAAAAAAAAATGACTCAATATGGTCACCCCTGATGATGAAATTTTATTCCGAAATTAATAGGATTTATGTAAAAAAAAAAATTAATCTTGTATTGCCAATGGCTTATATTTCAATGTTTATTAACTAACCCTGCAATACTGAACGACCAACCCACACCTTATCAAGACTAACGAGCCAACGCTCTTTTCGTTCGACACCGGAATTTGAATCATAACCGCCAACAACAACAGAGCGGAGACATCGCACCAAAGACGTTTATCAAGTAACAAAGAAATAAGTTTGTTTATTCTTGTTTTTTGATGAAAAAAAAATGACTCAATACTGGTCACCCCTGAAGAAGGAATTTTATTCCGAAATTGATAGGATTGATGTAAAATGTAAAATAAAAAATTAATTAATCTTGTATTGCCAATGGCTTATATTACAATTTTTATTATATATATATATATATATATATTAGTTTGCTCGAATGGCATCCTAGCGAGTTTTCCCCCCACATGTGAGTTTGCTCTTTTCTTTGTTTTTGTATTTTTTGTTTTCGCCAACAATTACCCGCTGTGTGGTGTAGGTTTTTTCAAGTCATTCAAATTTAAAAACTTTTTATTCTTTCTGGATTTTTCTGATGATTTTGTAGTGTTGAAGAGACGATTTTGATATAAAAATATTGTTTGGCTCACGGCAAAAGAAACGGACCGTAAAAATACATCTCACAGAAATGTTATGTTTTCTGAAATGTGAAATAATCAAAAAAAATTTTAATAAAAAAATAAAAAACATTGTTATTGGAATATAAAATAAACCTGACTTTTATATATATATATATATATATATATATATATATATATATATATATATATATATATATATATATATATATAATATATATATATATATATATATATATATATATATATATATATATATATATATATATATATATATGACTTGCTGACGGTATCTCTCTCTCTCTTTCTATTTCTCCCCCTCTCTCTCTCACACACACTCTCTATCTCTTTTTCTTTCTCTATTTCTCACCCTCTCTCTCTCTCTCTCTCTCGTTCTCTATTTCTCTCCCTCTCTTTCTCTCTCTATTTCTCTATTTCTTCTCCTCGCTCTCCATCTCTCTAACTCTCTCTTTCTCTATTCCTCCCCCTCTCTCTCCCTCTCTCCCCCTCTTTCTCCCTCTCTCTCCCTAACACTCTCTCTCTCTCTTTCTTAATTTCTCCCCCGCTCTGCCTTTCTTTATTTATCCCCTGCTCTCTCTATATCTCTCTCTCTCTCTCTCTTTCTCGTTCTATTTATCTATTTCTCCATCTCTTTCTCTATTTCTCCTCCTCTCTTCCCCCCCCCTCTCTCTCTCTCTCTCTCTCTCTCTCGTTCTGTATTTCTCCTACTCTCTTTCTTTCTCTCTCTCTCTCTTTCTTACTCTCTTTCTCTCTCTCTCTCTCTCTCTCTCTCTATCTCTCTATCTATCTTTTTCTTTTTCTCTTGCGTGAAACTGATCGTTACATTAACAGTCTGACACCAGCAACTTCCATTGGTGTTAAAACACTAAAATAACGTCAATGATTCATCACCGTTTCAGACCGGGAGACAATGTCGTTTTCAATTAGTAACTGAAGCAGTGAATCTTCCATGGAACAGCAGAATATTGAATTAAATGAACGATGAAGAAGTAAATAATTAACACCACGACGTCCATGTTTTTTTTTTTAAATATTATTAGTATCAGCGTGATTTCAAATAATTGAATAATTGTTTTGAATATAATAATAGTCATAAAACAATGGATAATCTACTTTTCGGCAGTTGATTTTTTAATATACTCATTAACATGTCCATTCATCGTGGCCTCTGGTGATGAAAATATATGTATGGAAGCTAAGCTTCCGCGTTTCATTCCCGTAGGGAATCGTCAGGCTAAAATAGCATGTTAGCCTGACAATTTCCTACGGGGATGAAACACGGAAGCCTTTGTGTTGCTTAACTGCCATAAATATATTTGTATAACTTACTATATATATATATATATATATATATATATATATATATATATATATATATATATATTAAATTCCCGAAACAGTTTTTCATGGTAAACAACTGATGATCCCTTAAAATAGTGTTAGAAACAAACTAATATAATGACTGTAAAACAATAAATTGACTTACATGAGTGATTTTCCACTTAAAGACTTGGGACTATAAGTTTTTTTTTGTTTTTTATTAATATAGTTTTAATGGTTGAGAAACTTCCGAGACTATATATATATATATATATATATATATATATATATATATATATATATATATATATATATATATATATATAGGGCGACTAAATTTTCTGCATCTTAATCACTTAGGTAGTAAAACAATCGAAATAGTAGTAAGCAAAAACAACGAACGCTGCAATCACCAATCAAAAAAATTACATAAAAATATAAATATATATTTAGGTGAGAAAAATCGTACACATTCTTAGGCAGAGCGTTGTAGTCCATTGGTAAGACGCTGGACTATAGACATCAATATCGAAGGTTCGATCACTGTTATGTACGTATAAAATTAATATATATATATGTATATATATATATATTAACGAAAAATACTAATAATGCAATTTTCTGCATCTTAATCACTTAGGAAGTGAGACAATCGAAGTGATAGTTAGCAAAAAAAAAACAACGAACGCTGGAATCACCAATAAAAATAATTACATATATATATATATATATATATATATATATATATATATATATATATATATATGAGAAAGGAAGGATGAGAGTAATCCGACGTAATTGGAGATGAAAAAGGTAAAAACCAAGAAATATTTTTTTATATATTCATCAACGTTTCGTCTTTATTTGTAAGACTTCCTCAGAATGATAATTTTAAGAAAAATGTCATGAAAGTACATCGAAATATTGGGTTGACATGATGGGTCGATGAGAAAAAGTAGTAGCCGTGGCTATTAAGAACGCTGGACCAAGGTCCGGGCTGAGAGAAGTCAGTAGCAGAGAGTGAAATTAATGTGGATGGCTGCGAGTGAAAAAGCCATATATATATATATATATATATATATATATATATATATATATATATATAGTACACGTATTATATTAGTTTCTGTAGATGTAAATCCGTTGAAACTCAAGTGTTTATAAAAAGTGCTCAATGAAAATATTGTTAAAAATAACTGAATTAGTCTGTTCAATTATACCTTTTTTTCAATTTTTCTGATAGTCTTTTTGTATAAAAATTAAAAAAATGATAAATGTTCCATAGGTTTCACAGGTTTCACGAACGTTTTCGATTCTTCGTCGAATTATCCTCAGGTGTCAAAAGCAAATGAACAAAAAACTGAAGAAAGAAGGGAATTTTTAAAAGACAGTGGAGAAATGCGCATAGAGATTTCGTCAGGCAATTTTAGGCCACCACCCCTTACACCCGACTGCACCCAATTCCCCCTGTCTCCCGGTAAGACCGGCGCTTTTTCACAGCTGCTTCTGTTGGTCAGTCAGGAACAAAAGACCTATATAATCCGAACGGAAGTGACGTTATCTCCGACTTCTGCATTCACACCTCCCACCGTTCATGGCGTCCTCGCACCTTTGGAACTACCCACTATCTAACAGGTATAGTCGATCCGTGTGATGGTTCAAACGATAACAAGACGACAGTCTTTCGTATAGAACGGTCTCGTTTGGTAGAAGAAATTAGGGATTGTTCTTCTTTTATGGAACAGTGTGGATATTTTGAAAATATGAAATCGTTAGAAGCGATAAAATGCATTGATCTTTTTTTGAAATTTTAATCTAAAACTTTTGGGCGATAGACTTCCTAATTAGAAAATGAGAATTATTTAATATCTTTTTTTAAAACAACGTTTTTATTGTATTCGATCTGTGGGATATTTCAAACGGTATAGGGATAATAGTCTCCAATCAAGAACGGTCGCGCGTGGAAGTACAAACTCAAATAAAGTCATATGTAATAAGTAATTATGTAACATCGTTAGTGTGACATTTTACTGCAGTTTCAACGCCATCGAAGTTTATTGAAAGTGAATACCACTGGCATGTGGCGTAACATTTTGCACGTAATATTTTGCACGTAATATTTTGCACGTAACATTTTGCACGTAATATTTTGCACGTAATATTTTGCACGTAATATTTTGCACGTAACATTTTGCACGTAATATTTTGCACGTAATATTTTGCACGTAACATTTTGCACGTAACATTTTGCATGTAATATTTTGCACGTAACATTTTGCACGTAATATTTTGCACGTAATATTTTGCACGTAACATTTTGCACGTAACATTTTGCACGTAATATTTTGCACGTAACATTTTGCACGTAATATTTGCTTAACATTTTACTTATTCTTCTTTCGTGTCAATCAGAGGATTCTGGTGTTGGCATTAGTTTCCCCGATGTTTTTCTAGTTAGAAATATTTTGCACGTAATATTTTGCACGTAACATTTTGCACGTAACATTTTGCACGTAATATTTTGCACGTAATATTTTGCACGTAACATTTTGCACGTAACATTTTGCACGTAATATTTTGCACGTAACATTTTGCACGTAACATTTTGCACGTAATATTTGCTTAACATTTTACTTATTCTTCTTTCGTGTCAATCAGAGGATTCTGGTGTTGGCATTAGTTTCCCCGATGTTTTTCTAGTTAGAAATATTTTGCACGTAATATTTTGCACGTAACATTTTGCACGTAACATTTTGCACGTAATATTTTGCACGTAATATTTTGCACGTAACATTTTGCACGTAACATTTTGCACGTAATATTTTGCACGTAATATTTTGCACGTAACATTTTGCACGTAACATTTTGCACGTAATATTTTGCACGTAACATTTTGTACGTAACATTTTGCACGTAATATTTGCTTAACATTTTACTTATTCTTCTTTCGTGTCAATCAGAGGATTCTGGTGTTGGCATTAATTTCCCCGATGTTTCTCTAGTTAGAAATATTTTGCACGTAACATTTTGCACATAATATTTTGCACCTAACATTTTGCACGTAATATTTTGCACGTAATATTTTGCACGTAACATTTTGCACATAACATTTTGCACGTAACATTTTGCATGTAATATTTTGCACGTAACATTTTGCACGTAACATTTTGCACGTAACATTTTGCACGTAATATTTGCTTAACATTTTACTTATTCTTCTTTCGTGTCAATCAGAGGATTCTGGTGTTGGCATTAGTTTCCCCGATGTTTTTCTAGTTAGAAATATTTTGCACGTAACATTATGCACGTAACATTTTGCACGTAACATTTTGCACGTAACATTTGCTTAACATTTTACTTATTCTTCTTTCGTGTCAATCAGAGGATTCTGGTGTTGGCATTAATTTCCCCGATGTTTTTCTAGTTAGAAATATTTTGCACGTAATATTTTGCACGTAACATTTTGCACGTAATATTTTGCACGTAACATTTTGCACGTAACATTTGCTTAACATTTTACTTATTCTTCTTTCGTGTCAATCAGAGGATTCTGGTGTTGGCATTAGTTTCCCCGATGTTTTTCTAGTTAGAAATATTTTGCACGTAATATTTTGCACGTAACATTTTGCACGTTACATTTTGCACGTAATATTTGCTTAACATTTTACTGATTCTTCTTTCGTGTCAATCAGAGGATTCTGGTGTTGGCATTAATTTCCCCGATGTTTCTCTAGTTAGAAATATTTTGCACGTAACATTTTGCACATAATATTTTGCACCTAACATTTTGCACGTAATATTTTGCACGTAATATTTTGCACGTAACATTTTGCACATAACATTTTGCACGTAACATTTTGCATGTAATATTTTGCACGTAACATTTTGCACGTAACATTTTGCACGTAACATTTTGCACGTAATATTTGCTTAACATTTTACTTATTCTTCTTTCGTGTCAATCAGAGGATTCTGGTGTTGGCATTAATTTCCCCGATGTTTTTCTAGTTAGAAATATTTTGCACGTAACATTTTGCACATAATATTTTGCACCTAACATTTTGCACGTAATATTTTGCACGTAATATTTTGCACGTAACATTTTGCACATAACATTTTGCACGTAACATTTTGCATGTAATATTTTGCACGTAACATTTTGCACGTAACATTTTGCACGTAACATTTTGCACGTAATATTTGCTTAACATTTTACTTATTCTTCTTTCGTGTCAATCAGAGGATTCTGGTGTTGGCATTAATTTCCCCGATGTTTTTCTAGTTAGAAATATTTTGCACGTAACATTTTGCACATAATATTTTGCACGTTACATTTTGCACGTAATATTTGCTTAACATTTTACTGATTCTTCTTTCGTGTCAATCAGAGGATTCTGGTGTTGGCATTAATTTCCCCGATGTTTCTCTAGTTAGAAATATTTTGCACGTAACATTTTGCACATAACATTTTGCACGTAACATTTTGCATGTAATATTTTGCACGTAACATTTCGCACGTAACATTTTGCACGTAACATTTTGCACGTAATATTTGCTTAACATTTTACTTATTCTTCTTTCGTGTCAATCAGAGGATTCTGGTGTTGGCATTAATTTCCCCGATGTTTTTCTAGTTAGAAATATTTTGCACGTAACATTTTGCACATAATATTTTGCACGTTACATTTTGCACGTAATATTTGCTTAACATTTTACTGATTCTTCTTTCGTGTCAATCAGAGGATTCTGGTGTTGGCATTAATTTCCCCGATGTTTCTCTAGTTAGAAATATTTTGCACGTAACATTTTGCACATAATATTTTGCACCTAACATTTTGCACGTAATATTTTGCACGTAATATTTTGCACGTAACATTTTGCACATAACATTTTGCACGTAACATTTTGCATGTAATATTTTGCACGTAACATTTTGCACGTAACATTTTGCACGTAACATTTTGCACGTAATATTTGCTTAACATTTTACTTATTCTTCTTTCGTGTCAATCAGAGGATTCTGGTGTTGGCATTAATTTCCCCGATGTTTTTCTAGTTAGAAATATTTTGCACGTAACATTTTGCACATAATATTTTGCACCTAACATTTTGCACGTAATATTTTGCACGTAATATTTTGCACGTAACATTTTGCACATAACATTTTGCACGTAACATTTTGCATGTAATATTTTGCACGTAACATTTTGCACGTAACATTTTGCACGTAACATTTTGCACGTAATATTTGCTTAACATTTTACTTATTCTTCTTTCGTGTCAATCAGAGGATTCTGGTGTTGGCATTAGTTTCCCCGATGTTTTTCTAGTTAGAAATATTTTGCACGTAACATTATGCACGTAACATTTTGCACGTAACATTTTGCACGTAACATTTGCTTAACATTTTACTTATTCTTCTTTCGTGTCAATCAGATGATTCTGGTGTTGGCATTAGTTTCCCCGATGTTTTTCTAGTTAGAAATATTTTGCACGTAATATTTTGACCGTAACATTTTGCACGTAACATTTTGCACGTAACATTTGCTTAACATTTTACTGATTCTTCTTTCGTGTCAATCAGAAGATTTTGGTGTTGGCATTAGTTTCCCCGATGTTTTTCTAGTTAGAAATATTTTGCACGTAACATTTTGCACGTAACATTTTGCACGTAATATTTGCTTAACATTTTGCTGATTTGTGTTGAATATGATTAACACCAGTATAGACAATGCGACCCCCCGTTGCATTTCTCTTGGAATATGCACGACTGGAATTTGGGACAAAAGAGGCGGGGACTAGGTGCTTTATATATTAGAGATAAAGAAACAGAAATGAAAGTATAAACGAAGAATTGGTTGCGTACAGCAACGCAAATGAACAAAAGAAACGTGAAAAGTTCACATCTATGAAGAAATGTTTCGCTTTATTTTGCCATTTTTAAGAATAACTGAACGCTTTGTTTCTGCTCGGAATCTTTTCACAGAAAAAAAACATGTCTTGTAATGTTGATTTTTACGCAGTTGGGTGTTTTGGCTCCGAAATATGAGGTCTATATTGCAAGGTCGACAAAGAAAGCACTGATTATACATACATACATACATACATACATGCATACATACATACATGCAAACATATATACATACATGCATACATGCATACATACATACATACATACATACATGCAAACATATATACATACATGCATACATGCATACATACATACATACATGCATACATACATACATACATACATGCATACATACATAGATACATACATACATACATACATACATGCATACATACATACATACATACATGCATACATACATAGATTCAGAGAGGGGTAATATAAAGGAAGAGGTGATATTAATACACACATACACACACGTATATATATATATATATATATATATATATAGGTATGGTAAACATCCACACGATGAATATCAAAAAAATTTCAACCGGGCTTATAGAGAGTGCTCAATATCAAATAGAGTTTTATATATATATGATTAGTTTTATTTATACGGACGTGTACATAATCTGTGTTTTTTTCAAAATATGGCCTAAGAGAAGAATCAGATTTCCATTTTGTCAGATGAGATCTCCGTTTCTAACAGCTGTAGATCGATAACATCGACATGCCAGTGTCGCAGATGATGTACATGTCTGTATAAATAAAAAATAATCATATATAAAAAACGCTTTGTTTTTGCTCGGAATCTTTTATGGAACTTTGTTCATATTTTGAACATTGACTGAAGTAAAATGAAACAACGAATTCAAGGTACGCGAAAACGGCGTAAGTGAGAAGGTTTTTTGGGGGTTTGTCTTTTCTAAGATAATTCACCCCCAAATGAGGCAGGCCGCCACTGTAGACGTAAGGGGCTACTGAGAGTTTGTGTGTAGGTTTAGTGTGTCATCCTAAGTTGGGAGCTGTGTAGCAAGAAGGCTGTTTACATTAGTTTTAAACCTATGCGTGTCGGTACAGTCGGGGAAACAGAGAGCAGGGAAAAAGTTCCAGAGGACGGCAGCACGGTGAAAGAAGCTATTAGAGTAAAAGGCTTTCCGGCATCTGGGGACCTCCACAGTGAATGGATGGGATTTTATTGATTGTCGGGTTGATCTACGTCGAGAAATAAACCAAACAGCGTACAAAAGACTTTTTAAGTGAAATTACTTTTAATAGTGACAACGTCACATTAACTCTAACCCTAACCCTAACCCTAACCCTAACCCTAACCCTAAACCTTACCCTAATCTCAACTCTAACCCTGATGTTAATATTAAACTTAACCCTAACCCTAACCGAAACCTTGCCCTAACCCTAACCTTAAACCTAACCCTAACCCTAACCCTAACCCTAACCCTAACCCAAACCCTAACCCTAACCCTAACCCTAATCCTAATCCTAATCCTAATCCTAATCCTAATCCTAAACCTAACCCTAACCATAACCCTAACCCTGACGTTAATCCTAAACTTAACCCTAACCCTAACCCAAACCTTACCCTAAACCTAACCCTAACCCTAAACGCTACCCCTAACCCAAAACTTTACCCTAAACCTAAACCTAACCCAAACCCTAACCCTAATCCTAATCCTAACCCTAACCCTAAACCTAAACCTAACCCTAACCATAACCCTAACCCTAATCCTAACTCTAACCCTGACGTTAATCCTAAACTTAACTCTAACCCTAACCCTAACTTTGCCCTAACCGTAACCGTAATCCTAACCCTGACGTTAATCCTTAACTAAACCCTAACCCAAACCTTACACTAACCCTAACCCTAACACTAAACCTAACCCTAACCCTAACCCTAACCCTAACCCTAACACTAACCCTTACCCTAACCTTAACCCTAACCCTAACCCTAACCCTAACCTTTACTCTAACCCTAACCCTAACCCTAACCCTAACCCTAACCCTTACTCTAACCCTAACCCTAACCCTAACCCTAACCCTAACCCTAACCCTAACTCTAACCCTAAACCTAACCTTAAACCTAACAACGTAACATTACGTTGCATCTATAAAATCCGACGATCAACCGACCGTAACGACGGACAGATCATCCCATAGATCTGCATGGTTGCATCTTAGAAATGAAAATAAAAATAAAACGTTTGAAATTCATTCCCAAGGATCTGTGAATAAGCGATCTATTCAAAGATTAACATCTAAATGTTGCTCGTTTGTATTCCTGTTACTCTCCAATCTTTTGCTGTCATTCAGTTTCCCATATTGCATGAGTTTTTTTTTTGTTTTGCAACTGAGAAGATTATTAGATTTTAATTATTTACATTTTGCCATTTAATAAGGATTATTTCGCATAGAAATAATACACACGCAGAGCTAAAGTATTTTCTTAGCAACCATTGAACATACATGATTATTAGACACAAAAGAAAAAACAACACTTATTATTAGTAGTAGTAGTAGTAGTAGTAGTAGTATCATCATCAACATTATTATTATTATTATCATCATCATTATCATCATTATTATCTATATATTAATACGATAGCGTGTGTGTTCGTGTGTCACGCTTCCGGCGAAAGCTCTGCGCACGCGTGCCGCACCTTGATTTTGGAAAAAATTCAACTCGCCTAATTTTCGAAACATATTCAAGTATTTCCCTTTTGCGCAACGGTTAGCGATGTAGTATTTCTCACTTAAGCCCGACTGGTTTATAGTTCGATCCCAACCAACCTCTAAGATCTTTTTTCTACATTTCGAGGGGAAGGGGAAGAGAGGTAGGGAGGGGACGACCGGAAAGACACCTTAATACAATTGCGTGTGTGATTTTGTGTGGCATGCTTACATCAAAAGCAACGACCTTCCGAATCTTTATATGCTACTCATGCATACTTGGCCTTTTGGCTAAGATCAAAGTGTAGTATCTGTTCCGATGGATACTGCACCCTATAGACCGATATTGTCTTGGCCTTCGGGGCTTGATTCCGCCGGTCTATGGGTCTGTCCTGTGCAGTTCTAGGAGGTCCTCCCTCCCAGGCTCCGCCTCCCCTCTTTGAGGAGGAGTAAGTTTATTGTTTACTGCCTGAGGCGCCCCTACCGGGGAATGCCGACGGGGCTGCTCAGGCAATTTTTAATAGCCAGAGTGCTCACCTTCTCGGGCGCTGGCTTTTCAAACCCCACTTTCCCGACCCGAGCTTGGGTCACATCTTACTTGTGGGAGTAAGATAAAACTGGCCTTGTGCCTAACTCCTGTAGCGGAGTAAATAAAATGCTGCTCATGAATTGGCTTGGCCTTTTGGCCAAGATCAAAGTGTTGTATCTGTTCCGATGGATACTGCACTTCATAGACTGGTATTGTCTTGGCCTTCGGGCTTGATTTACGCCGGTCTATGGGTCTGTCCTGTGCAGTTCTAGGTCTACCCTCCCAGGCTTCGCCTCCCCTCTTTGGGGAGGAGTAAGTTTATTGCTTACTGCCTGTCGCGCCCCTACCGGGGAATGCCGACGGGGCTGCCCAGGCAATGTTTAATGGCCAGAGTGCTCACCTTCTCGAGCGCTGGCTTTTCAAACCCCACTTTCCCGACCTTGGGTCACATCTTACTTCTGGGAGTAAGATAAAACTGGCCTTGTGCCTAACTCTTGGAGAGGAGTTAATAAATATTCATGAATTGGAGCCAAATTTAATTTTAACGAAAACATTTACAAAGTAAGGTTTAGTCGTCGAAATATTACCTTCACTAGAAATATTGTATATAAAGAAGTTTTGTAAATTGTTTCATGTATTGTTTATTTTTAATACAATAAATATACAAGTCAAATCTTATCATATTTTATTCAAACATGTATAGGTTAGGAACAAGATAATTAGTATTAAAAACATCATTTCGTGTAATTTACACGGGTCCCGTAAGTTATTATTATTATTATTATTATTATTATTACGCATTATTATGATTATTATGCATTATTATTATCATTATTATAAATATTTATATTATTATTTATTATTATTATTACTATTATTATTATTACTATTCAGAGTGCGCACCCATTGTCGAAGAAGATAAAAATAAATTATGCTTCGCCAGAGTTCGCATTCATATATCATAACGTCTCAATATGTGAAGTTAAAAGTATAAATAAGAAAGAAAACGTCTCAAACTGGAAAGTTTGAAATAAAGTAGAAAAACGTATAAATCGGTACAAAAGGCAGAAAGGAAAAGACAAAGATAGCGTCTCATTATTGAAATAAATATATATATATATATATATATATATATATATATATATACAGGGTCTGGCAGCAAAATTTGGCACTAGACACAAAGTAAACCAAATACTAGGAGTTGAGGGGCGTGGTGAAGCTCTGGAGTGACAAGATCGCCACCGGACGCCTCTACGTCTTCCAGCAGGAATATGCCCTTGCACACAATCCAGACGTCACTGTTTTGCTCACGAACTGGTCGCCGTACATGTACCCGCCATCCTCACTTGACTGCAACCCCCTTGACTATTTATTCTTCGTCGCGATCGAGACCAAGACCAACAAGCACGCTCACAACACGGTCGACTCTTTGAAGGCTTCAGTCGAAAATAGGCCTCATCTATAAATGTCTTTTACTCAGTCCATGGCATCTCGAAGCTCAAATTTGGTAGATTGATTCTACTTGGTAAATCTGAAGAATTAAAAGAATTGATCAATTATTTCAAAAGTTTAGGTGATGACAGGTTTTTTTTTGTGTGTGTCACCCTGTATAAAGCTCAATATATTGAATATTGATTTACTCCTCTCCAGGAGTTAGGCACAAGGCCAGTTTTATCTTACTCCCACAAGTAAGATGTGACCCAAGGTCGGGTCGGGAAAGTGGGGTTTAAAAATTGCCTGGGCAAATCCATCGGCATTCCCCGGTAGGGGCGCCTCAGGCAGTAAGCAATAAACTTACTCCTCCCCAAAGAGGGGAGGCAAAGCCTGGGAGGGTGGACCTCCTAGAACTGCACAGGACAGACCCATTGACCGGCGTAAATCAAGCCCCGAAGGTCAAGACAATACCAGTCTATGGGGTGAAGTATCCATCGGAACGGATACTACACTTTGATCTTAGCCAAAAGGCCAAATGAATAGATTGAATTGATTCAAGAGATGAACGATGACAATAAAAAAATTGTATAGATACAATATTTATTAAGACATCAGAAGTTCAAAACAAGGAGTTTTATTGTCCTTAACCCATGGATTTTCAAAGACAAACTCTTTTCGTCAGAGGATAAAACTCTGTAAATATTACCGGTAACATTTAACTTTGAAAATTAATACACACATACATACAAAAAAAAACAAAAGACTAAAAGCAAAAAACTTTCTTTTCAGCCAAAAGATTTCTTTTTGGGGTTTTTTTTACATTGAGCACACACACAGACGATTACAGTTTGAAGGAACTTGGTTGCCATGACAACTTGGAATATTAGAAAGTCTTTTTGTTTACATAAAGCGGACGTTGTATACTTATTTAGATGCATTCAAAAACTACAATGATTAACTAGGTATTTGTCTACCTCCTACATCGGAACATATACTACACTCTTATCTTAGCCAAAAGGCCAAGTATCTTTGTATTTATCTACCTCCCACAAGGTCGGGAAAGTGGGATTTGATAAGTCAGCGCCCAAGAAAAAGAAGAGCACTCTGACCGTAAAAGAATGCCTGGGCAGTCCCATCGGCATTCCCCAGTAAGAGAGCCTCAGGCGATTAACAATAAACTAACACCTTCTCAGAGAGTGAGAAGGCAAAGCCTGGTGGGTGGACCTCCTAGAACGGTGCAGAACAGTACCTCAGACCGGCGGAATCAATACCCGAAAGCCAGGATGGTTCCATCGGAACAGATACTACACTCTGATCTTAGCTAAAAGGCCACGGGGTTTTTTTTTGTAAAACGTTCAAGTCTTACTTCTACAATGAAAAACTTAATAATGGTATCTGCTACGTATGTTAAAAAAGGTAATCAGTTTGGATCATATATAAACAAAGAAAATGGGAAAACCGATAATTTGGATCATATATAAACAAAGAAAATGGGAAAACCGATAATTTGGATCATATATAAACAAAGAAAATGGGAAAACCAATAATTTGGATCATATATAAACAAAAAAAATGGGAAAACCGATAATTTGGATGATATATAAGAAAATGGGAAAACCGATAATTTGGATCATATATAAACAAAGAAAATGGGAAGACCGATAATTTGGATCATATATAAACAAAGAAAATGGGAAGACCAATAATTTGGATCATATATAAACAAAGAAAATGGGAAAACCGATAATTTGGATGATATATAAGAAAATGGGAAAACCGATAATTTGGATCATATATAAACAAAGAAAATGGGAAGACCGATAATTTGGATCATATATAAACAAAGAAAATGGGAAGACCAATAATTTGGATCATATATAAACAAAGAAAATGGGAAAACCGATAATTTGGATGATATATAAGAAAATGGGAAAACCGATAATTTGGATCATATATAAACAAAGAAAATGGGAAGACCAATAATACCCTTGCAGACATCTTTAAAACATTTGAGATAAAATGAAAAAAAAGACCGGTTCTATATTCTTCACGGAGAAAGATATTAGAATATGTTATTTCTATCAGCCTAAAGCAAATATGTTTACTACCAGGAGGTTATTTAAACTTTAGTACCCAGTCTAACCAAGTATATCAACCAAGGTTTGGTTAAAAGGTACTGATTTCGCGAGGTGTGCTTAACAGCTTTGCGGGATCCTGTCACGCCGATTTCACAATTCTCTTTGATAACCATGAAACCAATTTATTCTTGTTTTATATTCAAACGTCAGGCTTGGCTGCATACGTACGAAATCCAATGAAAAGGAGCGCGCCAACCGTAGAGATGGAGTGCTCAGTTCTCGAATAGTAATTCGCTCGCAATGCCCCAATGAATGCGCACCGGTGTTTAGAAGACGAATAAAGGATGCATGCAGAAAAATGATGTAATTATGCAACTGTAGTTGCATTATATCTTCTCAGGCGATTAAAAAGGTTATCTTGAATGACCGGCGATATTTCTATGCGTTCAATTATGTATGTTTCCTCGCTTCCGTTTATGACCAATGACCGGGTATAATTTTGTTTTGTGCAAATCGCTCCAGACAAGGCATGAAGCCACTTGATGTAAACAGCTAAAAACGTATTACTTCAAGGTCAAAAACTAGCTATTGATGAGTAAGATGGATAGATTCATACTCAGAAAACAGCTATTCTTCCCCCTTTGTCAGAAACATACCTCATAGCCTGTGAGGAATAAATGACAAAATAAGAGAAGCGAGAGTTATAAGGCTGCCGAAAGTAAACTCATGGTCCCAAGGCCCACCTGAAGAAGGCCGGGGGTTACAGCAGCCGAAACGTTGTGATGAGAACAGTTGTCCGCATATTCGAAATTATACAACTTGCTAATATTAGTCTCTAACTAATCTAATGTTTAATAGTTCGAAATAACACACTAATTAACATCAAAGGAATTAACAAAAAAAAATACCCTCAAAACCAGGATATGAAGAGCCAGCATTACAAGCCAAATGTAATAATATTAAAATTATTTATTTTTTCTTAATCTTTTAAATGGTCAGCAAAAATTGAAAGAAAGTGTGTTAATAATACTATTTGAATAAATTTGCATCTCATTAAAATTTGATGAAGAGAGTCTCAAGAAAAGAAATGCTACATTTAAAAGTTATAAAAATAAACAAAAAAATATCCTCGAAACCAGAATATGATGAACCAGCGTTACAAGCCAAATGTAATAATATTAAAATTGTTTATTTTTATTAATCTATTAAATGATCAGCAAAAATTGAACGAAAGTGTGTTAATAATACTATTTGAATAAAATTGCATCTCATTTAAATTTGATGAAGACAGTGTCAAGGACAGAAATGCTACATTTAAAAGTCATAAAAATAAACTATCAAAAAATACCCTCGAAACCAGAATATGATGAACCAGCGTTACAAGCCAAATGTAATAATATTAAAATCATTTATTTTTATTAATCTTCTAAATGATCAGCAAAAATTGAACGAAAGTGTGTTAATAATACTATTTGAATAAATTTGCATCTCATTAAAATTTGATGGAGACAGTCTCAAGAAAAGAAATGCTACGTTTAAAAGTTATAAAAATAAACCAGCAAAAAATACCCTCGAAACCAGAATATGATGAACCAGCGTTACAAGCCAAATGTAATAATATTAAAATCATTTATTTTTATTAATCTTTTGAATGGTCAGCAAAAATTGAACGAAAGTGTGTTAATAATACTATTTTAATAAAATTGCATCCTATTTAAATTTGATGGAGACAGTCCCAAGAAAAGAAATGCTACATTTAAAATTAATAAAAATAAACAAACAAAAAAATACCCTCGAAACCAGAATATGATGAACCAGCGTTACAAGCCAAATGTAATAATATTAAAATCATTTATTTTTATTAATCTTCTAAATGATCAGCAAAAATTGAACGAAAGTGTGTTAATAATACTATTTGAATAAATTTGCATCTCATTAAAATTTGATGGAGACAGTGTCAAGAAAAGAAATGCTACATTTAAAAGTTGTAAAAATATACAAACAAAAAATGGCGAGCTTATACTTGGCAGAATTTATTCCGCTTGGGGAAATAAATTAACATTGCTCAAAATAAACTAAAACAGAAATATTTTCTCTTCGTTTACTTCTTCGTTCCTGATTTATTCATTTAATTATTTATTCATTTTCTAAAGTTTGAGCATCCATTTTCGATTCGCTGGTCGTTCTCGACGTCAGTTCTGCAATGATCAATTGCATGCAATTATACTGATCGGGCTTTTTAACTGTAAAACTATTGCGTGAGCAAAGAGAATTCGAGGAGATCTCGCCTTTACGAAGAAATTAAAATACATATTCAAACACAAAAAAAACAAAAAACAAATAAGAATCCTCCGATGATGACGTATGAAACAAAAATCGTTTTTTGATTGTTACATCCTAATTAATTCATACGTTATAATTGCCCGACATACGACGTCCGAGAATCAGTTATTTAATCTAATATATTGACTTAATGAGCACAACAAGCGCAAAGGGACATATATTAAGATTCAGAGAGGAGTAATATAAGGGAGGGGTGATAGTAATACACACACACACACATATATATATATATATATATATATATATATATATATATATATATATATATATATATATATATATGTATCTATGTATATGAAAATATGAAACTATAAGGATACTTTTAGAGGATATAATCTATAGTGAACTGGTTTAAACTCAATATACGAGATAGAGCAATTATAAAGATAAATGAAGGAAGACAGATAAAGATGTACGAATTACAAATCTATTTAAACTTCGATTGTTCAATGCAAGGTGTACAAATATATATATATACATATATATATATATATATATATATATATATATATATATATATATATGCACACACACATATAAGATGCTATAATCTACTTAGTTTAACATTTTACTGTTGTTTCAAATATATATATATATGTATATGTATATATATATATATATATATATATAAGTACTGTGTAGTAGGGCAGGAAAAGCTGACGATAATCGGCATCAACCTCCCCCTTTGAAACCGACGGTACTGATGTTACATTGAATTTCTGTGTTTTATATATATATATATATATATATATATATATATATATATATATATATATATATATATATATATGTATATGTGTGTATGTATATATATATATATATATATATATATATATATATATACCTTTCATTAACGTTTCTAGTGTGGACTTCTTTATTGTATTCAACAACCCTAACCCCAACGTGATATACACTCTATGCATTTAAACACCAACAATCATAACATCAAGACGAACTTTATCTTGGTTGCGACGAGGGATTAAAAATAAATAAACGAAAAATGTTTTTTAAATGCCTATACTTTTGACGAAGGCGTAGACGCTGAAAGATCTCAAGTTTTTAGAATCAATGAATAATTTTTTTCAAAAAAAAAAAACAGAAAAAAGTTCTGTTATTTTCAAATATTCTTTTTTCTTGATTCTGTCTCCCTTTCATCCTTCATTCAGCATCTATTTCATGATTAAAACTAATTTTTATTAAAACGTGTCAATTCTTAACAATTCTTATGCAATAATGCGTGCTTTATTCCATTTTTCAGAACGTTCGAGCACCGATCCAAGTAAGTAAAACTTTTATTCATCTCTCGACACCAACAAAAAATATATCATCTACCCTGCGTAAAATCTACAGCCATAGGAATTCACATGATTTATCAAATTTTCTTTCTTTTTTTAACCAAAAGTATTCTAAGCATTTACAGTTAAAATTGCTAAAAAAAATCTTATTAAATTTGGCTTTTTTTTTATTTAAATTTAAAACGTGCTCTGCCATTTTCCTTGTACTTAGCCGAACGCCACGCATCAAATGACGGAATAGACAAATCAACAACACCTCCTCCTCCTCCGCCTCCGCCGCCTCCGCCGCCGCCCACACGGCTCCCAATCGCTTTTAAACCCTCGAGTCGTTTGCATTCAGAAAAATAATTATCATTAAAGAAATTTTACATATACTCCATCAACATGCGATAATCCCAATTTCCTCCTATCTATAGCTTTGGTCTTTTCAAGACTAAGGCCCATAGGCATCTACTGTCTTTGCGATAAACATGTTTCGTTCATGTTAGCTCCTCACACCAAGTGGTTTCATGTCTTCGTTGGAGCGATTTCCATAAAAATAAGAAATAAAAAAATAAAAAATAACAAATAAAAAATAAAAATAAAACATAAAAAATAAAATGTTGCTGACTGTTTTCCTCCAACCTATAGCCTTGGTCTTTTCAAGACTACGGCCCACAGGCATCTACTTCCTTTGCGATAAACATATTTCGTTCTTGTTAGCTCCTTACATCAAGTTGCTTAATGTCTTGGTTGAAGCGATTTCCATAAAAATTAAAAATTAAAAATTAAAAATTAAAAATTAAAAATTAAAAATTAAAAAATTAAAATTAAAAATTAAAAATTAAAAAATTAAAATTAAAAATTAAAAATTAAAAATTAAAAATTAAAATTAAAAATTAAAAATTAAAAATTTTTAAAAATAAAATAAAATGTTGCTGACTTTTTTCCTCCTACCTTTTCAAGACTACGCCCATAGGCATCTACTTCCTTTGCGATAAACATATTTCGTTCTTGTTAGCTCATTACATCAAGTTGCTTAATGTCTTGGTTGAAGCGATTTCCAGAAAAATTAAAAATTAAAAATTAAAAATTAAAAATTAAAAATTAAAAATTAAAAATTAAAATTAAAAATTAAAATTAAAAATTAAAAATTAAAAATTAAAATTAAAAATTAAAAATTAAGAATTAAAAAAATAAAATAAAATGTTGCTGACTGTTTTCCTCTTACCTATAGCCTTTGTCTTTTCAAGACTAAGGCCCACAGGCATCTACTGTCTTTGCGATAAACATATTTCGTTCTTGTTAGCTCATTACATCAAGTTGCTTAATGTCTTGGTTGAAGCAGTTTCTATAAAAATTTAAAATTTAAAATTTAAAATTTAAAATTTAAAAATTAAAATTTAAAAATTAAAAATTAAAAATTAAAATCTAAAATTAAAAATTAAAAATTAAAATTAAAAATTAAAAATTAAAATTAAAATTAAAATTAAAAATTAAAAATTAAGAATTAAAAAAATAAAATAAAATGTTGCTGACTGTTTTCCTCTCACCTATAGCCTTGGTCTTTTTAAGACTAGGGGCCACAGGCATCTACTGTATTTGCGATAAACATATTTCGTTCGTGTTAGCTCCTTACATCAAGTGGCTTCATGTCTTGGTTAGAGCGATTTCCATAAAAATAAGAAATAAAAAATGAATTTTCAAAACTCGCTACACTAAAAAAAAAATGGCGAAAATACAAATGGACATAGATAGTAAAAACTAAAATGTCTACATTCCCACATCAGAAAAAAACACTGGCAATTTGACAAAATTTCAACCTATATAAACTCAACAAAACTTGCCTCATAAAAATACAATTCGTCATGTTGGATTCAGCAGGTGTTCGGAGAAGATGCGATGTGTAACACAAACTAAGGAGTGGTTCAACCGATTCAAAAATGGCCGCACGATAGATAGATAGATAGATAGATAGATAGATAGATAGATAGATAGATAGATAGATAGATAGATTTAGGTTAGCACTGGATATCATATTACTTGACCTTTACTCTTAAGATGGTAAGGGCATATTGCCCCGAGATCAATCACACAGAATGAACTGGTCTTCGGGGGTTTATTACCGTATCATAAAAGGGAAGGGTGGGTTAACTGTCAGAATGAAAAAGAAGAATCTGGATCTATGTATATGTACTAATAAATGTTGAGTTAAATGCGGATAAATTCTTGGCCAATTTGATATGTCCCCCCCCCCAGTCCCTACCATCCTCAAAAAACCAAAATGAATTCATAAGCTGTCTTTTCTCTTTCGTTAGCATTTTCAATTTGTACGTGGCCTGAGGAAGCTGAATTTCGAAAAAAATGGCAGCTAGAACATGTATGCACATATGTAGCTAATAATGTGTGTATAAATAAAAGAGTGTATACTATATAATGTCTCATACAGATATACAGAGAATATGTGCGTGTTAATTGTGAAAAACAGTGTATATATACTAGCATTAGTAAAAAAAAATAATACATCAATTTCTCGGGAAATGAGACATGAAAAACCAGTATAACTTATAAGGAACGTGTTCCATAAAGTTTTTAAAAAAAAACAATTTCAAATTTAATAATATTCAAATAACCTAGACATATCAATTTTCTTTTAAAGATTATACGGAATTGGACAAGTTTCAATCTTAACACATAAATAAGTGTTTCATAGATACAATTACATATAAAAATCTATAAGCACACCTACGTATAATTGTTTATAGGCATTTTCCGCCATGAATAACTATATGTTTTCTATTACCTGTAACTTTTTTTTATACGTAAGCATTTCTTCTATTCCAGGTGTTATTCGAAAGCGGAAATGCTTTAATAAAATCGTGTTTCATGTTGCAAAACATTTAAATGTACCCTTTGTTAGTTTCCATATTGAAGTTGCATATTTCTTCCATTTTGCATTTATCAAATTGAAATACAATTATATAGTTACTTATGGAGAACCCTATGTATATATATATATATATATATATATATATATATATATATATATATATATATATATATATATATATATTCATGTGTGTGTGTCAGAGAGAGTGTGTACACGGATAAAAGAATACGAACACACATATATATATATATATATATATATATATATATATATATATATATATATATATATATATATATATATATATGTGTGTGTGTGGGGGGGGTGTATTCATATTCTTTTCTTTTTTCTTTTTTCTTCTTAAATGGTCTCAATTAGGGCAACACCATATTGGGTATTGTCAGTTGTTGGGGATCTTATTCCACGTATATAATTCCCCTGATGAACTGCTAAGCAATAACCTACTTGGGTAGAGAAACACGTGTAGGGAAACATTTTTTAAGTTTGAAAAATCTGAAAAATAAATAAACTTTGAAAGGAAAAGTCTTTTGTTGTGATGAATGATTTTTTGAACGAAATGTTTTGGTAAACCTTCAAAAAAACACATATAAATGCTCTGTACCCTGTAACCGAGTATACTCGAGCTTATTTTTATTTGATTAATACCGGTCTTTACTGAATAAACTATCTTCTAAGTGAAAGATAGATATATATATATATATATATATATATATATATATATATATATATATATATACGTGTGTGTAAGGTTACGTACTTTAGTTTCGCTAGGTAAAATATGTGAGGTTGTTTATTTGTGCGGGGTTTTTTATAAGTATCTTTCAGATAAATATTCGATTGGGTAGGTTAACTAGTTGATGTTTTAGCTAGTACATATTAATGATTATGTAGGGAGTTCTGTAAAAACAGGTAAGAAGTGCTAGAATTGTTGACTCTTACTCTAGAACGCATAAAGTGATGACAAGACCGACGTGGAAGCGTTCAAGGGACTGGTGTTATAAATATGTTATAAATAAATGATATGTAGAGAAACGGATTTGTAGATTTAATCTCTTTTTTTTACTTCACAAACGATTGACACTCTGAAACGATGTAATTAATTAGAGATCGATTGGCGACGGGTATTGATTTACTCCTCTCCAGGAGTTAGGCACAAGGCCAGCTTTTATCTTACTCCCACAAATAAGATGTGACCCAAGGTCGGGAAAGTGGGGTTTAAAAATTGCCTGGGCAGCCCCGTCGGCATTCCCCGGTAGGGGCGCCTCAGGCAGTAAGCAATAAACTTACTTCTCCCCAAAGAGGGGAGGCGAAGCCTGGGAGGGTGGACCTCCTAGAACTGCACAGGACAGATCCATAGACCGAAGGCCAAGACAATAGCAGTCTATGGGGTGCAGTATCCATCGGAACAGATACTACACTTTGATCTTAGCCAAAAGGCTAAGCACAACCAGACAAGCACCTGCACAGGAAGAGGCAGCTATCGGATGACATGAAGGTCAGTTTTGATGAGAAACACTGTACCAAAACATCAAACACCTGCAGCGGAAGAAGCGACATAGACTGATCAATTGTCATAATGTAAAATCATGTTGACAAAAAGATATGCACCTGCAGTTGTATCACTTAAACAGTAAGAACCCAATGTCAAAAGAAAGAGATATGTCGGAAGGGTTAAAGGCCATTTTACCAGGTGCAATTGTATCATGCCAAGAAAAGATAGAGAGATTTGTTGAATTGTCAAATGAGTTCAATCCGTCACCGAGTGCAACCTCGATGAGGTCGTCGAGGTAGCCACGAAATTGTTATATAATAACAACCGAACATTGAAAGAAGTTAGTTGACGATCGAGTCTCGGAGAAGAATCAACCGTCTGATTCCATGTGCACAAATCCTCTCCAACGACCACCCTCATCGTCATCAATAAGATATATGTGTTGTCATTTTTATTAAGCCCTGCATAATACTACATAGTAGATTTTTCGTTGTCGAATTAATACCGTAAGTATTGTACGAAAATGCTTGAATGCAATTAAATGTTTAAAAGAAAGAAATAATTATGCGACATATATATTTACATATATCTTCGCATGTATAATAAAGTATACGCCCATGTGCGGCTATTTCTTGTTTATTAAACTTAGTTCACCCCAAACAAGGCAAGACGTAAGGAGCTGCTACTGAGAATTAGGGTGAAAGTTTAGGGGGTCATCCTAAATTGAGAGCTGTGCAAAGAGATGCTTGTTTACATTAGTTTTAAATTTCTGCATGTTTGTACAGGCCGAGAAACGAGGAGCAGGGAGGGAGTTCCAACGACCGTCAGAAGAAGCTGTTTGAGTAGAAAGCTCGCCGGAAACTGGGGACCTGCACGGTGAATGGATGGGATCACGCTGATTGTCGGTTATGTCGAGTGTATTTACGTCGAGGGGGGGGCATCAGAACAGCAAGTTCATCGGAGCACATTCCATCGAAGTATTTGTAAAACAAGCACAAGGATGCACATTTGCGATGATGGGACAGGAGCTAAAGCTTGGTGGATAGTGAGAGACCTGTTAGATTAACGACTCTTTTTTGGATCTTGTCTAAGAGTGACGGACTAGTGGATGATGCCCAGATGTGACAACAATACTCCATGCATGGGTGGACGGTGGCTTTGTAGAGATATAGGATACTGTCAGGCGTGAGAAGTTTTCTAGCACGGTAGCGAAGTCCGCTTTCTTTGCAACAGCTTTGAGGGTACAGGTTCGACAGCTTGTCTGGCTTCTGTCCGACTGGTAGTGCAAGAGCCCTAACTCTTAGGTAGCGCTAAATGCGGTTGTTTCATCAACAGTTGTATGTGTATACGTATAGACGCTGTTAAAAACCATTAGCTTGAATACAAACAAACGGTTACTTATTCTACAATTCAGATTTCTAATATACTATTAGGCCAACCGAATTTGCATATTCATTTACAAGAGTACATTTTATTTTTATTTAGTTTTCAATATTGGACTCCAGCTTCCAATGAAATTTCTTCACTATAATTTATCTGGTTTGTTTAATATATTTTAGTCAATGATTCTGAAGACGGGGATTTGAGCGTTTCATTTAGTTTGAAAGTTAAGCGTTTCATTCAGTTTAAAAGTTGAGCGTTTCATTTAGCTGGCAAATGTAGCGTTTCATTTAGTTTGCAAGTTGAGCGTTTCATTTAGCTGGCAAATGTAGCGTTTCATTTAGTTTGAAAGTTGAGCGTTTCATTCAGTTTAAAAGTTGAGCGTTTCATTTAGCTGGCAAATGTAGCGTTTAATTTAGTTTGGAAGTTGAGCGTTTCATTTAGTTTGAAAGTTGAGCGTTTCATTTAGTTTGAAAGTTGAGCGTTTAATTTAATTTGAAAGTTGAGCGTTTCATTTAGTTTGAAAGTTGAGCGTTTCATTTAATTTGAAAGTTGAGCGTTTCATTTAGTTTGAAAGTTGAGCGTTTAATTTAGTTTGAAAGTTGAGCGTTTCATTTAGTTTGAAAGTTGAGCGTTTCATTTAGTTTGAAAGTTGAGCGTTTCATTCAGTTTGAAAGTTGAGCGTTTCATTTAGTTTGAAAGTTGACCGTTTCATTTAGTTTGAAAGTTGAGCGTTTCATTTAGTCTGAAAGTTGAGCGTTTCATTCAGTTTAAAAGTTGAGCGTTTCATTTAGTTTGAAAGTTGAGCGTTTCATTTAGTTTGAAAGTTGAGCGTTTCATTTAGTTTGAAAGTTGAGCGTTTCATTCAGTTTGAAAGTTGAGCGTTTCATTTAGTTTGAAAGTTGAGCGTTTCATTTAGTTTGAAAGTTGAGCATTTTATTTAGTTTGAAAGTTGAGCGTATCATTTAGTTTGAAAGTTGAGCGTTTCTATTCAGTTTGAAAGTTGAGCGTTTCATTTAGTTTGGAAGTTGAGCGTTTCATTTAGTTTGAAAGTTGAGCGTTTCATTTAGTTTGAAAGTTGAGCTGTCGTCTGTTTATTCGTCTCGCTTCGGGGCTTTCCGGCGTTTAACGTAAACCGCCGGAAAGCACCGACGCCGACGGACTTATAGCGCGGGGCCTACTGTAAAAAAAAAAGTACCAAAGAATGAAATTAAAGTGTTAGCTTTCCTACTCAAACTAAATTATGTATATTTTCAACATTTATTTGTATCGATGATCGATCCCTGATATCTGTGGAGCCCGTTTTATATTTCAAAAATGAAGATGCCCTTTTTCGATTACGTCGTTATTCATCTATGGGGCAACTCACTATATTTATTAAGAAGCCAGGACTGTGACGCAATCAGTAATTAAGTCAGTGTAAATTACAAGAATAATTAAAGTATTCCCCAGAGAGTGTCTTCGAATCAATAAAAAGTCAGGCTTCGAAATCTCAGGCTCTGTTTTGAAATATCTCTGAGAGTCGCCGAGTGCTCAGGTCAACAGATATAAACACATGCAGTTGATAAGTGAAAGCTTCCGAAGCGAACAATTCCTTATGAAAGCTTACAAATAAGCTCTACCCATAAAACGAAGCTTTATATAGTCATCCACATACAGACTGTTTCGCTGTATCACAGCTCTTCAGCGCGGTTAGACTAGTTAGTGCCTCAAGCCGGGATTGAAACTCAACCGTCAAGCTGACAGTCGGCGCCTCTACCCCTGCGCTATCATACAACACTGACTGAATGTAAGTGATATCTCAATGTAAACATTGCTGTAAGCTTCAATTAGTTTTACTAAATGGGTGACCATTTGCAAATACTAGGCACTGTATGTGGACACTTAGCTCTGGGAAAATGGCGTCGCCAACCCGCAGTGCCTAACGTGGCGACTATGGCAAAAAGAACCCGACTGTCCATTTAAGACTGTTATTGCTTTATAAAACTTAATATACGACAAATTAGCAGAACTATTTCCGATTAATTGTTGGGTGCTCACGTTCGGTGTATCAATTTCATGCTCACTCCTATGTTGTGTTTATCCTAGCTAGTTCCTCTGTCTTCTTCCCTCTTATCGCCTTTACCCCTCCGCCTACCGCCTACCGCCTCCTTATACTAGCTCAGTAGGTGTGAAAGTGAAAAAGAAAAAGCAAATAAATAAAAATATATAAAGTAGAATAAGAAATAAAGAAGAATGTGTCACCCACTTGTCATATTTCAATGTCACTAAAAGTCTTCTCATATCGTCCAATCGGATCATCTTTTCCTTCTCCCATGTGTGTGCCTTTCAAAAATAAAATTATTTCCAAATCTTCACTTTTTCTGAAGACGTTCGCTGACACGAACGAAACCGGTCAAATCTCTTGTTTTTGTTTTTCTCCTGAACTTTAACCTGTTTTCCGTTTGTCATTTTTCACACACACGCACACACACACACACACACACACACACACACACACACATATATATATATATATATATATATATATATATATATATATATATATATATATATATATATATATATATAACTCTGGTTCATTTTATATACCAACAACCATGTTTTTATTTTTATTTTTTTATTTTTTTCACATTTCCAAAAGACATAACATTTGTGCCGTCAGCCAAATAACATTTTTTGGCTCACGGCAAATGAAACGGACCGTAAAAAATACATCTCACAAAAATATTATGTTTTTTGGAAATGTGAAAAAAAAACAAATGAACGAAAATAAAAACATAGTTATTAGAATATAAAATAAACCTGACTTATATATGCTCTGTTGTTACTGGTTGACAATCATCGGGCTGAATCTTTTAAAGAGACTGCAAAATAAAAAAGTTACTGAATATATATGCTAATACATATACTGTCATTAATAAATTATATATATATATATATATATATATATATATATAGCGACGTCGGATTGGAGTTGAAAAATACTTGTAGTCCGGGGTTTCGAATCGCATGACCGATAGTGAATAGTCATATCTCTATGCTGATGAGTCCCGATTGAAAAAGGACGAAACGTATACGTACATAGATAATAAACAATAACAAATATTTATATATATATATATATATATATATATATATATATATATATATATATATATATATATATATATATATATATATATATATATGCTTTTTCGATAACGCGGTTGTAAATTAATGCGATATCAGATAGACAGGCATTTGAAGAATCATTATAAGATTTAAAGCCAATAATCTTCAAATACAAAAACGTGTTTAACGAAACCCGAGAATCGCTGTAGGTGGAAAGATGAACGCCATATTGAAATTCTTATTATCACAATCGATGGCATATTGCAATTATTCGGTCTCAATTTATTTTGTTTTATATCGCGGTATATTTATTTTGTTTTATATCGCGGTATATTTATTTTGTTTTATATCGCGGTATACTTATTTTGTTTTATATCGCGGTATATTTATTTTGTTTTATATCGCGGTATATTTATTTTGTTTTATATCGCGGTATATTTATTTTGTTTTATATCGCGGTATATTTATTTTGTTTTATATCGCGGTATATTTATTTTGTTTTATATCGCGGTATATTTATTTTGTTTTATATCGCGGTATATTTATTTTGTTTTATATCGCGGTATATTTATTTTGTTTTATATCGCGGTATATTTATTTTGTTTTATATCGCGGTATATTTATTTTGTTTTATATCGCGGTATATCTATTTTGTTTTATATCGCGGTATATCTATTTTGTTTTATATCGCGGTATATTTATTTTGTTTTATATCGCGGTATATTTATTTTGTTTTATATCGCGGTATATTTATTTTGTTTTATATTGCTGAGCCGTCTGTATCAGTTTATCATTTTGCCCCAATCATTTGTCAGATTAATCAATTATTAATGTCTGAGTTAAACAAAAACAATTAAAACCTCTTTTCCAAACAACATATCATTATTTTACAGAATATAAATAATTGAAATGCTAAATTAAAATGCAATAATAATAATAATAATAATAATAATAATAATAATGATAATGATAATAATAATAACCGCATACTACTACTAATAATAATAATAATAATAACCGCATACTACTACTATTACTACTAATAATAATAATAATAATAACCGCATACTACTACTATTACTACTACTACTACTACTAATAATAATAATAATAATAATAACCGCATACTACTACTATTACTACTAATAATAATAATAAAAATAATAATAATAATAATAATAATAATAATAATAATAATAATAATAATAATAATAATAATAATAATAATAATAATAATAATAATAATAATAATAACCGCATACAAACTGATAAGGTTCTTGAACATTCCAAACTCGACTTAATCTTTCTAAACAACAAATCAGATCCAAATTTAAATGTACACTATATTATTGCCAAGTTAGGAGAGTAATTTTTACTCTCCTTCGCTTTACTTTCGTCAATCCATCTTACATATCAAAAGAAGAGTAGAAAGTGACTAACTTTGGTTTACTCTCGCTCCCCTTATTTTATTACTTTAGTCCTCACATTTCATGAGCGATGTTTTTGACAAAGGGGGAAGAATTGCTGTTTTCCCGGTCGAAATCTCTCCATCTAACACTTATCGTTGACTTATTTTTGACTTTGAAGTAGTATTTTTTTAGCTTTTTACATCAAGTGGCTTCATGCCTTGTCCGAAGCAATTTACATAAACTATAAATTAAAAAAAAGAAGTCATATTTAAGAAATGGTATTAGACAAATACTTTATAAGAACCATTAATGTTTTTTTTATGTCAGGAGAACTTCAAGAGTTCTAACGGCAGACACGATAACAAAACAATTGTTAAATTCCCATCGATAAAATCTTTACCGAATATTTTCGTTTTCTGTTAAAATAAAGGTATTTACAGTCGCATTTAAGATTTAAAATCTTCGCCATTTTATATATTTTTTTAAATTCTGATCTCGTTTATGACGTCATGTTACGTTTTGATTGGCGCAGATGGATCACGTGTTGGAGAGAAGTACACATTATGGAGACAGATGGACTTAGTAACGAAACAGGTTGGGACAATATAGGCCGTATGACCCTGTGATATCAGGCCAGAGATTTTCGAGGAAAATCTAATTAAGGGGTCAGGGATGAACCCTGTAATTTTATTAGCAGATAAATTGAACACGGAAAGGAATAAATTAAGTTGATGATTAAACTGGAACCGTCATCTTTCATTTAAAATCAAGAACCAACTCGAAGGTTTGGAATCAAATATGGCGGCCTAATGACAGGTCGAGGTCAAATATGGCGGCCTAATGACTGGTCGAGGTCAAATATGGCGGCCTAATGACAGGTCGAGGTCAAATATGGCGGCCTAATGACACGTCGAGGTCAAATATGGCGGCCTAATGACAGGTCGAGGTCAAATATGGCGGCCTAATGACACGTCGAGGTCAAATATGGCGACCTCATGACATGTCAAGTACAAATATAGTTGCCCAATGACACGTCGAGGTCAAATATAGCGACCGCATGACATGTCGAGTACAAATATAGTGGCCTAATGACAGGTCGAGTTCAAATATGGCGGGCTAATGACAGGTCGAGTTCAAATATGGCGACTTCATGACATGTCAAGTACAAATATAGTTGCCCAATGACACGTCGAGGTCAAGTTCAAATATGGTGGCCTATTGACAGGTCGAGTACAAATATGGCGGCCTCATGACGAGTCGAGTACAAATTTGGTGGATTAATGACACATCGAGGTCAAATATGGTGGCCGCATGACACGTCGAAGTCAATATCATGAGTCACTATATTATAACAATGAGGATATGTACAGTCAATCGTCGAAGCAGAACTTGAGGTGAACTCACATTTGACTAAAATGGCTCCACTTGTTTAGCTGTTCAGATCACAGTTTCGCGTTTTACTTTTGGTTGAACGTAGCGGAAAATAAGGTTTTCTCTGACAACTCTCGTTAGCGTTCTTTACGGCGGTTCTTCTCCCGGGGCGCCGGATTCCTGAATATGTTTTCGTAATCTTGATTCATCATCATCATCATCATCATCATCATCAACAGCAGCCGCAGCAACAGCATCTCGCCATGAGCTGTCTTATCGAGCCAAAACACCGCAACTCCCCCCCCCATTTGTGATTATCAACTCGTGAGATATTGAGAATATGCCAACAGGCAATTTCAGCGACGTGACAAATGAAATGCTGACTATTTTATCACACTTCCCCGAGCGGAAATAGCTTAATCTTTCGACCCCTGAGCTGCCACTCAAGATATCGCAGGTGAAAGTCAAAAAGGAAAAGACGCTTACATAATGTACTGAGACGAAGAATACATAGTTTGAGGAACAACGGTATTACATACTAGCTAAGATACCAATCACATGACGCATTTTTTTTAATGCGACCCACTCTAAAAGCTTACTAATTGCAATAGATGAGATTTCAAAATATTTGAAAGCCACTCAAAAATATTTGAAAGCCACTCAAAATATTTGAAAGCCACTCAAAATATTTGAAAGCCACTCAAAAATATTTGAAAGCCACTCAAAATATTTGAAAGCCACTCAAAAATATTTGAAAGCCACTCAAAATATTTGAAAGCCACTCAAAAATATTTGAAAGCCACTCAAAATATTTGAAAGCCAATCAAAAATATTTGTAAGCCACTCAAAATATTTGAAAGCCACTCAAAAATATTTGAAAGGCACTCAAAATATTTGAAAGCCACTCAAAAATATTTGAAAGCCACTCAAAATATTTGAAAGCCAATCAAAAATATTTGAAAGCCACTCAAAATATTTGAAAGCATCTCAAAAATATTTGAAAGCCACTCAAAATATTTGAAAGCCACTCAAATATATTTGAAAGCCACTCAAAATATTTTAAAGCCACTCAAAAATATTTGAAAGCCACTCAAAAATATTTGAAAGCCACTCAAAAATATTTTAAAGCCACTCAAACATATTTGAAAGCCACTCAAAAATATTTGAAAGCAACTCAAAAATATTTGAAAGCCACTCAAAAATATTTGAAAGCCACTGAAAATATTTGAAAGCCACTCAAAATATTTGAAAGCCACTCAAAAATATTTGAAAGCAACTCAAAAATATTTGAAAGGCACTGAAAATATTTGAAAGCCACTCAAAAATATTTGAAAGCCACTCAAAAATATTTGAAAGCCACTCAAAATATTTGAAAGCCACTCAACATATTTGAAAGGCACTCAAAATATTTGAAAGCCACTCAAAAATATTTGAAAGCCACTCAAAATTATTTGAAAGCCACTCAAAAATATTTGAAAGCCACTCAAAATATTTGAAAGCCACTCAAAAATATTTGAAACCCACTCAAAAATATTTGAAAGCCACTCAAAAATATTTGAAAGCCACTCAAAATATTTGAAAGCCACTCAAAAATATTTGAAAGCCACTAAAAAATATTTGAAAGTCACTCAAAAATATTTGAAAGCCACTCAAAATATTTGAAAGCCACTCAAAAATATTTGAAAGCGACTCAAAAATATTTGAAAGCCACTCAAAAATATTCCGCTATTTTAACATGTGTGTTAAGATAGTGATAACATTAAAATAATTTAAGCTTTCTCTGAGAATCGAAATATTTTGGAACTTTTAGATGACGATTGTATTATTTAGCTTATACAGCCATATCAAATACATAACTTTATACATATATATATATAAATTATTTTATTTATAAAAACATTATTGGCTACATATGCGTATACATGTTTCATCTACCATTTCTTTCGAAATAGAGCTTCCCCAGTCGACGTAAACATTTTAATGTTTACGTAGCCTGAGGAATCTCTATTTTGAAAAAAAAATTGTAGATGAAACATGTATGCACATATGTAGCCAATAATGTTTGTATAAATAAAATAATGTATTCGATAATACAGATCTACTTGTTAATGAGCACTATTGTATAAACACTGGATTTCATTGGATTGACATCTAGGAAACATCAACACAATCATTATCGGTGTTGACCTTCATAAGTGGTTACGTATTAGTAAAAAAGGGGTTAGGGTTCCAATTTCCGGTTATGTTCCTGTGGTCGGGTATTTCAAACTGAAGATTCGAAAGTTTGAAAAAGTGCACCTCAAAAAGGCCAGAGGTTACATCGGCTGAAACGTTGATATAGAAAACCAAGTAGTAAACCGAACTATCCAAAAAACACACATGATCGATCATCATCCAAAAAATTTCAAAGCGTGATTATCGTTCGTTTTTTTTAATTTTTTATTTGGGGGGGGGCGGTTAAATTTCAAACAGCATTTTGAGGTGATTGTCACGATTAATGATTGAAATAAAAGTGATGAACGCCATCTCCTTCAACGGTCTAACGACTGAAATCAAGGAGAAGCTTCTTCAGCCATGTCGAACCTCTAACAACATCTCAGGAAGAGACCAGACTACAGCTGTGGACCAGACGGCTAAAAGATGACCCCTAATAATGAGATGGGAATCCCTGCTTCTGAGGAACTCCCTCCCGATTAAGAGGCACCCTGGCTTCAGTGGAAAACCCTAAACCGCCCGAGAACAGGAATAGGGCGATCAAAAGTTGCTATGACTAGATGGGGCTACAAAACTGACCTGTGAATGTGGAGAGGGGGACCATACGATGCAACACTGCCTGGTCTGCCCCCCCCCTACTGTCCAACCGGTGTAGCTTGAACAATCTTGCAAAGTGCAACACTATTGCAAACGACTGCATAAAAAGTGTGAAACTGTCGTATGACCGCATGACACTTCAAAGACACGCAAAGAAGAAGAAAATTGAAATAACATTTTAATCGCAATACACGCAGATCAAAAGAATGGAGTCGTTCTTGTTACATTATACTCATTTCTAGTCTTTAGTTTCCTCTTCTTCTTCCTCTTCTTCTTCTTCTTCTTCTTTTTTCTTCTTCTTCTTTTTTCTTCTTCTATTTCTTCTTCTTTTTCTTCTTCTACTTTTCTTCTTCTTTTTCTTTTTTCTTATTCTTTTTTTTCTTCTTTTTTTCTTTGTTCTTCTTTATTTCTTCTTCTTCTTCTTCTTCTTCTTTTTCTTCTTCTTCTTCTTCTTCTTCATCTTCTTCTTCCTTTTCTTCTTCTTCTTCTTTTTCTTTTTTCTTTTTCTTTTTTCTTATTCTTTTTCTTATTATTCTTCTTATCCTTTTTTTATTTTCTTCTTCTTTTATTTCCTCCCCTTTCTTCTTCTTCTTCTTCCTCTTTTTCTTCTTATTCTTTTTCTTCTTCTTCTTTTTCTTCTTCTACTTTTATTTCCTTTCCTTCCTTCTTTTTATTCTTCTTCTTTTTTTCTTTTCTATGTCTTCTTGTTCAGCTTCTTTTTCATCTCCTACTTATCCGTTTCTTTCTAATCCACCGTCGTTATCTTCTTTTGTCTCGTCGTCTCTTTATTTTTCTTCTTCTCCTCCTCTTTTCCTCCTCCTTCCTCTTTTCCCTTGTACCTCTCCTTTATCGTCTTCTATTTCTACATTTTCTTCACTCCATTTTCTCCTCCCCCTCTTCGTCTTCTGATAAATCGTCTTCTTCTCCCCCCCCCTCCCTTCATTCTTCTATTCATCCCCCTTCCTCTTCGCCTCCATCTTCTTTCTTCTTCGACGCCCATTTTCCCGCTTCCTGTTCCCACAATCCCATCATCCCACTCCCTTAATGGCCGCTTTCACGCTGTTTTACAGTTTAGACTTACACTCGTCTCATCATTTTGAACCTAATGGACATCAATTCGGATGAATTTTCGTTCTATTTGTCGGATTTTAACGATTCGTAAGTGAATCTATATTTTTAGCTCGTGTTACTTCCGCCTCCAGTTCCGTACAGTTATGGAAAGAGTGACAGATTATAAAGAACACACTTTTAACCTTACAGTAATAATCCCCAAATAGATCTGTTATGTGAAAGTGTTTTCGAATTGCTATAACCTTCCATATATAATATACATCGGCAAGATAATCTACAGTTTTCTGCTCAAATATCTTCTTAAAAGGAGCGTTACTACAAGGACAGGTAAAATCCCTGAAAACCTATCACGAAACCCTAACCCTAACCCTAAAACCATCAAGCAACCCTAACCCAACCCTAAAACTATCAAGCAACCCTAAACCTAACCCAGCCCTAAAACCATCAGGCAACCCTAAACCTAACCCAACCCTAAAACCATCAAGCAACCCTAAACCTAACCCAGCCCTAAAACCATCAAGCAACCCTTGCCCTAACTCAAAACCTAAAACTATCAAGCAACCCCAACCCTAACCCTAAAACCATCAAGCAACTCTAACCCTAACGCTAGCCCCAAAACCATCAAGCAACCCTAACTCTAACTCTAAATCCACTAAGCAACCGTAACCCTTAAACCATCAAGCAACCCTTACCTTAACCCCAACTCTAAGCCAAACCCTAAAACCATCAATCAACCCTAACCGTAACCCTAAAATCATCAATCAACCTTAACCGTAACCCTAAAACCATCAAGCAATCCTAACCCTAACTCAAAACCTAAAACCATCAAGCAATCCTTACCTTAACTCAGAACCTAAAACCATCAAGCAACCCTAACCCTGACTATAAAACCATCAAGCAACCCTAACCCTTACCATAAAGCAACCCTAACCCAAACCCTAAAACCATCAAGCAACTCTAACCATGAAACCATCAAGCAACTCTTACCCTAACCCTAACCCTTAAAACCATCAAGCAACACTAACCCTGAGTTTAAAACCATCAAGCAACCCTAACCCTAACCCTAAAACCATTAAGCAACAAGGGGTGTTGCTAAGGTTATGAATAATAATAATGAACAGAAATAGCAAGAAACACCATCAGCTCCCCGACCATCCACCCACCCACCCACCCACCCCAAAAAATGATACCAGCCTAGGCTGACACCACACAAAATATTTGCATAGTATCAAGAAGGATGAGAAGACCGAGGAGGGACAGCACAAACCAGACCTCTACTGGAAGTGTGGAGAATTCTGTGACCTTGGGGAGGCTTATTGCCACCTAAATCCCAGAGAATACCAATTGTCCTTACCAGTGAGAAATCAATGATAAACGGCTGTTGCGATACTGCAAGTTTATTCGCGGCGGCTATCGAAAAGAGGTGGAGTATACTGGAAATCTGCGGAGACTTGTTGTCACTCAGACTCCATGGAATACCACCGGTTGTCGGTGAGCAATCACTGATGACCTGTGTCAGAACTCTTAGTGAGTACAAATAATAATAATAATAATAATAATAATAATAATAATAATAATAATAATAATAATAATATATACATTTCTATATGTAAATATGTTAAATGTGTTCACTGTATCTGATGTTTACTTTCGATTGAAAAAAAAAGAAACACAATTGAAATTATTTCTTTGGTGTTTTTTGCTTGTTCAAGTTTCTTTCAAAACCTATTTATTGTTTCAAGAAAAGCATTCACTTTTTTTTCGTTCTTTTCTCGCCGAATTAATTCTTTTCTTCGTCTTTAATTCAGAATTATGTCCATGCTAACTTACCCGTCATAATATTTCAAGAATGAGTTTATTTTTGAATTCACAATTTTCTTGATCGGCAATATCTTTTTATCAGAAACCAAAATTGATTTCATCTATCTTTTAAATTATATTCGGAACGCATCAACCAAAACCAACTATGGTTTTTAAACTTGGTAATAATTACAGAAAAATGACAGATTTGCAGACAGCAATGTATTAAATAGACATAAATAATTCAATAAATAAACTGAGCGATCAAATATTTTAATAGATTTAGAATCTTCCTCCTCAAATTTGTTTGGACAGCCATTTTGAATTTGGTATTTTAAGAAATTAAGAAATATATAATTAAAACATATTTTATTGATAAAATATTAATTATGCATCATTTGGTTTCCGGGGTTTCCATTTTTTGGTTGTTGTTGTTGTTGTTGTTTATTCTCATGCAGATAAATGAACATTTCAATCGAAAAATATCTTTGAGTGTCAATTTTAATTGCGGCATTTTCTCTGTCGTAAAAAAAGGTCACCTAATTTCCGGCATAATTATCTCGTAACTGCTACTAGTGGAACACCGTGAAAATACTATGATTGTTTTCTTTATCTATTAGTATATATTTGTCCTGGGTTAGTGTTAGGGTTAGTTAGGGTCAAGATTAGGGTTGGATTACGGTTAAGATTAGGGTTAGGGTTAGGGTTAGGGTCAAGATTAGGGTTAGGGTTAAGATTAGGGTTAGGGTTAGGGTCAGGGTTAGGGTCAAGATTAGGGTTAGGGTTAAGATTAGGGTTAGGGTCAGGGTTAGGGTTAAAATTAGGCTTAGGGTTAAGATTAGGGTTAGGGTCAGGGTTAGGGTCAAGATTAGGGTTAGGGTTAAGATTAGGGTTAGGGTTAGGGTCAAAATTAGGGTTATGGTTAGGGTTAGGGTTAGGGTCAAGATTAGGGTTAGGGTTAAGATTAGGGTTACGGTTAGGGTCAAGATTAGGGTTAGGGTTAAGATTAGGGTTAGGGTTAGGGTTAGGGTCAAGATTAGGGTTAGGGTTAGGGTTAGGGTCAAGATTAGGGTTAGGGTTAGGGTTCAGGTTGGACGTTAAGATGCATCATGTGGTTTGGTTTTTCGTAGCAATTCATCACAGATCAACGCTTACCCGAGTGGGTAGTACTCTTTTCTTTGTTTTTGTTTTTGTTTTACTAAATGGTCATTGCCTATTAAAGTCCGGGTTCCACTCGAAGACAAGGGTTAAAGATATCGGTTGGGCGATGAGCGCCACCACTCGAGGATTAAAAACAACCGGTAAATTGGGCAGAAAATTTCTTGAGATGAATTGTTTATCAAGGAGGACGGCTCAACGAGTATTTGTTTACATTAGACTTGAAGACGAGCACGTTGTAGTCGGCGGGGAACCAGATTCGCAGCATTTTGTTCCACATATGGGACGGTCAAGAAAAGAAACTTTGGTCGTTGGTAAAGAGAGAGAGAGAAAGAGAGAGAGAGAGAGAGAGAAAGAGAAAGAGAGAGAGAGAGACAAAGACAGACAGAGAGACAGAGAGGGAGAGAGACAGACAGAGAGACACAGAGAGACACACACAGAGAGGGAGAGAGACAGAGAGACAGAGAGACAGAGAAAGAGGAGAAAGTTATATGCTGTGGTTGTGACCAGGAGGCTTCTTGCTCTGAATGTTTTCCAGGGAGGACGAGGGATTTGATCTCAGTCGAACACCTACCATCAGTATACCGATCAAAGATAAATAATTTCATGGTTTTGATGACATTTCCATGTATTTTATTGCTAATAAGTTTGTTAAGCAGACCTGTGTGCCAAACTCTATCGAAGGCCTTTGATAGACCAACAACTATCGCCCTAGAGGCGAAGACCCCTGGTGATAGATTCGCTGATCCTGTGCGATATTACAGTCAGTACGTAACCTGTAGATATCGCAAGACGAACACCATATTGCTTGTCACTGAGTAAATTGTGTCTGTGTAGATGGTTTTACAACTTGGAGATTGATTACATTCAAGCAACTATAACTGGTTCCGGTCACGAGACTAAACTGCCTCAAACACACTCGGGCATTAAATACATGAACTAAATGAGAGGGGCGGGGGGTCCAATAATATCTGCATTAATGTTAGATAGTAAGGGGCGCAGAGGGTATGAGTACTCCTTAAAATGGGGTAGGGGTAGCACCGGAAGTAGGAAGTGACGTCACGTCGGTGGAAGTCTTTTTTTATCTCTTTTGTTCCAGATTCTCGGTAGATGCAGATGTGAAAACGACAGTAGCCTAGAATGACTCTAGTAATTCTTTTCTTTTCTCTCTCTGTCTCTCTCTCTCTCTCTCTCTCTCTCTCTCTCTCTCTCTGTGTCTCTCTCTGTCTCTCTCTCTCTCTCTCTCTCTGTCTCTCTCCCTCTCTTTCTGTCTGTCCTTCTCCCTTTCTCTCTCTCTCTCTCTCTCTGTCTCTCCCTCTCCCTCTCTCTCTCTTTCTCTCTCTGTCTCTCTCTCCCTCTCTGTCTCTCTCTCTCTTTCTGTCTGTCCTTCTCCCTTTCTCTCTCTCTCTCTCTCTCTCTCTGTCTCTCCCTCTCTCTCTCTCTGTCTCTCTCTTACTCTCTCTCTGTCTCTCTCTCTGTCTCTCTCTTCCTCTCTCTCTCCCTCCTTCTCTCTGTCTTTCTCTCTCTCTCTCTCTTTCTGTCTGTCTCTCTCTTTCTGTCTGTCCTTCTCCCTCTCTCTCTCTGTCTCTCCCTCTACATCCCCCCTCTCTCTCTCTCTCTCTCTCTCTCTCTCTCTCTCGTACAAACTCTTCGGTCTGACTTTTGTTTCATGTCAACTACAACTGTAAAAACTAGCCCAGCGTCCTCATCGTTATTATTCAGAGTACAAGATACACCAGCCGGTGGAGACGAACCCCGGGTACCCACGAGAAGGCGAGCAAAGAATACAACATTAATACATTTATTCCCAGACTGTTGGTTTTCGATGTTAGAACCTGCGACACTAATTACATTTGACAAGAAGGAGACGACCATTATAATTCTAGTAGAAGTTACACAACGTTACTTTTTTTTATTCACAACTCGTTCTTGTTTTTGCTACTTTGCTATTCAAGGAACTGTCGCAAAGTTAAGGCCACTGTCGTAAATCAAACCCACTGTCGTAAATCAAACCTTCATCGAGTGAGAACGCCACAATCTTTTGTATTTTATTTTTCGTTCGTTCTAAATACGGTTCAACGTGATAAAACCGTGCGAAATATCTCTTTACTTTAACAACGGGAGAATGCTTAGAATTCACCAATTGCAAATAAAAGGTTACGATCGATGGTAAAAAGTACTTAATCACGGAAACGGCCGGAAGCGTTAGAAAGGGCGAGCATATCAGCTAACATGAAAGAGCAGAAAGTAATAATAATAGAATAGCGATGAAAAGACTCCCGTCAGGTAACTTTCCGTCGGGCAGCAAAAAAAATTGAATCCGAAAAAGTTTAAAAAAAAAAAAAAAATACACCATTTCTATTAGTTAAGAAATCGTTCAAAATCGTTTAGACTAATCTACGAGGCCTGTCTAATAAGTATCCGACCTTAGGCCAGAAAACAAATATTTCAAATACGTGACGGGGTTGGGACCCTAATCACCTTCAAAGTAGGCCCCTTGCTCTTGCTCGTACTAAGCTCACCGATCCATCCACTGCCGGAAAAAACCTCTGCAAGTTTTCTTTTGGAATGCTGTTCATCTCCACCGTCGCGTTAGATTCAGCAGTTGATTGGAGAAGATGCGATGTAACACAAATCAAGGAGCTATGAAAATATATTTATGGCAATTAAGCTACACAGAGGCGCCCGCGTTTCATCTCCTGGGAGGGGAGGGAATATTCAGGCTAAAATGCGGGAGCCTCTGTGTAGCATAAATATATTTTCATAGCTTACGTATCGAAGTAAATACTGAAAATTGATACATAAAAAATCTCCTTATAAAATTGTATGTGGATAAATAGCAAACTAGCTGTAATTCTCGATGCCTCAAAAGCTTCCTCGTCCATTTCTTAAGATGTACTCGATATGTTCTCGTTGAAAGGGTCATTTGCAAAAGTAGCCCGTCCACATAGAATCCCATAGAATCCCATCCACGTGATTGAAAATATTCTCGAAAGATCAGCTAAGTTTTCTGTTTCACCGTTTTAAATGTATTTGGCATTTTTACTGATCTCAATGCTACCAAACGAGCTAGTATTAACCCTGTTAAACTTTCGTTTTTATATGTCCAATTGTCTGCCTATTGAGTTCCCACTGAAGAAATTTTTGAACTCTCATGCTGGCCTGAAGTTTAGCCTTCTTATTTCTATTATTTATGCTTACTTGCGAGAGGGAAACCTATCTTTAACCTTCTGTTCCCTTTTTAGTATCAAATTGAACTTAATCTATCTACATATGTACATATATATATATATATATATATATATATATATATATATATATATATATATATATATATGTATATGTTTATATAAATATATATATATGTTTATGTGTATATGTATATGTATGTGTATATATGTATATATACGTTATATTCGAGTTTTTTTTGTTTTTTTAGCCTGCGGGGATAGGAAATACCCGACTAGTAAACGGGAGCAGGCTATTTTACCCCTCTCGGAGTGTTGGACCCGTAAGACCTTGTAAGGTCTAAGAGAAGGAAATCTCTGACAAAAAAACTTACTACCAGCTACTTACGCCGTGGCAGTAAACCGTTCGGGGGAGAGGCCTCCTTAGTCCTGATCAACAACCTTCCTAGAGTTGGAATCTCGAACAAAATATCCGGTTTGCAAACCTACAATTGCTTAAGGAGTAGATAGGTTCTGCCTATCGCCGGCCCTTGCACTCCTTTGTTTATTAGTCAGGCGCAGAGGTAACAGGTGCCTAGCCTTGTTTCCTTACTAGGACAATGAACGCTGTTCTCCTCTCTATTTGGGCAACTTGGGGAGAATTTTCTCGTCACTAAGTCTTACATGACCAGTCTGGGTCTCTCTTGTTCCGACAGCTTGAGGGTACAGGTTAGACAGCTTGTCTGGCTGCTGTTTCCGACTGACAGGAAGGAGCCCAAACTCTTGGGTAGCGCCAAGAACGGCTGCTCCATCATCAGTTGCATAATACCGTGGGTAGTTGTATGTACCATGTCGCTCATGGAAAGGGACCCTGCAATTATCTCCGGTAGGCTTTCCCGAGGCCACAACCCCCATGGACCAGGCCGTGACTAATGGACTGGTTATGTGAGCTTATTGGCACCAAACAAGTACCCACCTTGGCCAACCCACTCTATAATCAAAGCAAACATGTCATTACAAAAAAATAAAAGCAAACCTAAACCAGACACCCAACAAAAAACATTTTCGCCTCCGCCCTTGAGGTTCGCATTCACAAATATCCGGGGACTTAGAACCAACATCAACGACGTAGAAACCTTTCTCCTGACAAACTCCCCGGATATCCTAGCTCTAAGTGAAACTAACCTTCAATCCTCAATCTCCTCTCATCACTTTGACATGACTGACTACCTCCCACTCTACCGTAAAGACTCTGACAAACATATGCACGGGCTAGGAGTGTATGTTCGGAACACCCTCCCGCTGACTAGAGAAAATAGGTTAGAATCAGATGACCAAGACTACATGTGCTTTAGATTGACTTTACATCACAGCATCAGCTACTTATATTTCTTATACCGTTCCCCGTCGACCCAGGACTGTACTCTGCTAAACTCTGTCTCTGTAAGCATAGATAGAGCACTATTAATTGACTCGAATGCCCAGATACATGTATTTGGGGATTTTAATGCCCACCACCGTGACTGGTTGGGATTCGCCAGCCTTACTGACGCAGCCGGCAACTCTACGTATAATTTCTCCTTAGCTCACTCCCTCTCTCAGACTGTTGATTTTCCGGCCCGCATCCCCGATCGAGTAGACCAACAAGCCTCACTTCTAGACCTTTTCTTGACATCAATGCTCGAGGCTTGTGTGACGAAAGCTCATAGCCCACTCGGGAATGCTGATCACATTGTGCTAATGATAAATATCACCCTAAAAAGTCGTCCAAAAGCTGATGAACCGTTGCTCAAAACAACGAGATACTACGAGCAGGCTGATTTTGAGTCAATCAGAGATCACATCAGCGACGCCCCATGGAGGGAAACCTTCTCACTCCCTGCCAACCAGTGTGCAAACGAACTAACTTAATGGGCCAAAGCAGGCATTGAAGCCTATATCCCCATGCGAAAATTCTTTAGCAAGCCTCACTCTCCTCAATGGTTCACCTCGGAAAGTGCAGCTGCCATTTCTGAGAGACAACAAGCATTCCGTAAATTCGGCCGCCATAAGTCAGCTACTAATAGACATAAATTCATAGAGTCAAGAAATAATTGCAAGGCCGTGATAGGTGAAGCAAAGAGAAGGTATAATGAGTTAACAAAAAAAAACGCATCCAGTCACAGAAACTAGGTACTCGTGATTTCTGGAAAATCTACAATAGTGTAGTGAATAATGGTCAATCAACGATTCCCCCACTATCAAACCACAATGATGTCGTTTGCACGGCCACTGATGAAGCTGAACTACTTGCCCAACGCTTCGCTTCTAACTCTACTTTGGACTCAGATAACCACCCCCTCCCCAAATTCTCTTTGCTGACCGAAGCTACACTTGATAACCTGTTCATCACCCCATCCCAGGTCAGAGACATCATAAAAACCATGACACCTCCAAAGCTTGTGGGCCTGATCTTATACCTGTAATAGTAATAAAGAAATGCTCTGCTGAACTGGCCCCTGTCCTTTCCAAACTCTATAATAAATGTCTAGCTGAATTTTGCTTCCCCGATAGCTGGAAAATTGCCTCTGTGGTACCAGTTTACAAGAGTTCTGGGAATAGAACTGATCCTCAGAACTATCGCCCAATCAGTCTGCTGCCGATCTTTGCCAAAATCTTTGAATCCTTAATCAATCTAGCGATAGTACGGCACCTAGTTAATGCTAAACTTCTTTCTGACCGCCAGTATGGATTTAGACAAGCACAATCTACTGCAGACATCCTAACGGTCATCTCGGAACGCATGTATCATACACTCGACAAGACAGGTGAATCTAGGGCAGTAGCGCTTGATATATCCAAGGCCTTCGACAAGGTATGGCATAAAGGGCTTCTCCTGAAAATACGCTCATACGGTATTACTGGGCAATTACTAAATATAATTAGATCCTTCATAGACAAAAGAAAAATCCAGGTTGTCCTCGATGGCCGTTCATCGAAGCAACATGACATAAATGCTGGTGTACCCAAGGGATCTATCCTTGGACCTTTACTGTTCCTGATCTTCATAAACGATCTCCCTGATGATGTAGAGTCTGAGATTGGTTTATTTGCTGACGACACCACGCTTTACTCTCGCCATGTTGGTAAAACAGACGCGATCATATCCGAGGCAATGGCTGAATCTTTAGAAAATGACCTCCAGGCTGTAGTGGATTGGGGTCATAAATGGTTGGTAACTTTTAATGCCGCAAAGACAAAGTTCCTTTCCTTCAATAACTACAAGGAACCTTTTCAACCACCGATTGTCATGGCAAATTACACCCTACCTGAGAGTTCATCATTCAAACTCCTCGACCTAACCTTCACGGGTAACGTGAATTGGAACAAATACATTGAAGACATTGCCAAGGCTGCAGCAAAGAAGGTGGGCTCCCTCTACCGTGCTAGTAAACTCCTCACACCTGACATTATCCTGTATCTCTACAAAGCCACCATTCGCCCATGCATGGAGTATTGTTGTCACATCTGGGCTGGTGCATCATTTATTACTCTCTCCCTCCTTGACAAGGTCCAAAAAAGAATCACCAACCTAATAGGACCCTAACTGTCAACCAAGCTGCAGCCTCTGTCCCATCGCCGCAATGTAGCATCCTTGTGCTTGTTTTACAAATACTTCGATGGATTATGCTCCGATGAATTGGCTACTCTGGTGCCCCCTCGACGTAAATTCACTAGACTAACTCGGCAATCAACTAAATCTCATTCATTCACTGTGGAGGTCCCCAGATGTCGGAGAGCCTTCTACTCAAATAGCTTCTTTCCTCGTACTACTGGCCTCTGGGACTCTCTCCCTGCCCCTGTTTCCCCGACAGAACAGACATGCAGAAATGTAAAACTAATGTAAACAGACATTTCGCTGCGCAGATCCCAAGTTAGGTTGACCCCGCCTTCCTTCTCCCCTTTTCTTTTCTCAGTAGCCCCTTACGTCTACAGTGGCGGCTTGCCATATTTGGAGTGAACTATGTTTAAAAAAATATATATATATATTATTTATTTAGATACTGTATATTACATATTTCAGCAATGTACCGCGGTTTCATCCAAAAGGGCAGATTTAGACATCTTTAAATCTGCCCTTTTGGATGAAACCGTGGTACATTTCTGAAATATGTAATATACAGTATCTAAATAAATTATATTAGCTCTCTTATATGATCGAGCACTTTATTTGATTTATTTTCATATACAACCTAACACACTATATATATATATATATATATATATATATATATATATATATATATATATATATATATATATATATATATATATATATTGCTGTATACAGACCATATTTAGCTAACATAATGAAATTAAAAGATAAGAGAATGAAAGAGCAAGCTGACCGGTTTCGACCTCGCTCAACAGAGCTAGACCGAGGTTAAGATTAAGAGAAAAAAAATGCTATGGGTAATATAGCGCGGGAAAGGGTGAAAAAAATTGAAATCAAATAGAAACTACATTGAGTCCGAGAAGATTTTCTTTTTGTTTACAAAGAGAAGGTCGCTAAGACTTAATGTAAATAGTTTCTGAAGATAAAAGGAAGTGTGTGACTTACTAGCGTTTATGAAAAGTTCCGCACGAGTGTCGAACACTTTCGACAACAATAACCCTAACCCTAACGTTAAACCCTTACCCTTACCCTAACCTGGTTACAATATAGTTCAGTAGAATGTTGGCATCCTCTGAACACACCCCGCTTTATAAATTCATTCAACTCCCCAACCCCCAGCTGGGTGGAATTTGGAACGTCCGCTCACTTTGATCCTAAGATTTGCTTTGATGGTTTTTCCAATTCTCTGTCAATCGGTGACGTAATTCTGACTATTATTTTTAATACTTTTCTCCAAATCGGCATACCTCAAAATAAAAACACTAAAATATTTACAATTTAAGTTTTAGTCTTAAACTTGAAATTAACAAAGCAATCGTAGTCGCATTTCCAAAGCAACGTTTACACACACACACACACACACACATCTGATCTACATCTCGTTACAATCCAGGCTACAATTCTTACTTACTACCCTGCTTTTTTTATTTCGAGGTAATCTCGTTACAATATTACTATGTATACGAATTGAATTATTTCAAGGAGATTGGCCATTGTATTCATATCCAACCGAAGCAAACGAAAAAAGGAAATATTGGGTTCAGTTCTGGGCGTAGATGGGCACGTGTGACGCGTTCATAAGCGGGAAACGTCAAATATTCATACTAGTTCTATTGTATTTTCATGTAATTATTTTTATATCAATATCGAAGGTTCGATCCTTGTCTAAGTTAGCCATGCTGATGACGGCTGTGACCCAGAAACACGTGTCCATGGATTACTTTTATGTACGTATAAAACAAATCAAACTGTATGTATACTAGTTCTACATATTTGTATCGGGTTAAATTTTGGTAAAAAGAAATCCCATTTCCTTGACAAAAGCATTCAATCGGTTTTCGCTTACATAATTAAAGATTCTATCCCGGATAGTGCGTGCATGTTTTATTTATATGGTTCTTTAGATATAATTAATAGCTATTCGCATAGACGAATCAAGAAAACGCTCATTTTTTGGAGTTCAAGTTCCTTGGATATTTTTGGTAAAACAGGCTGAGAACTGAAGCGAAAGACTATCAAAAAAGACATCAACAACAAAAAATCTTCTTAAAAGGTATCATTTCTTCTCGTCTGTTCGATTCTATTGTGCCAAAAAATAGCGTGCAGCCTTCGCATGTTCAATATCTCCGAATACGAACGTTCGGCTGTAAATAGAAGCATTCGTTTATCGGCTGCATGACACAGGAGATTTCGTGAAACGCCATCTTTACGTAAAGAGCTGACTTCTAAACTTGAACAAGAACAACACCCATCTTTTCTCAGGATATTACCCAGAACGACAAAAAAAACGCAGATTATCCGAAAATAAAATATTGGAATATGGAAAGATTTATTTCAGTGAATATCTTTAAAATAAATGATACAAGATCGATGAAATCAGGAAAATAGCAGTTTCATGTGAATATGAGCTGCGCAGAATCGGCTTCAATAGTCGAATATATTTCATTCACTTACGATGTAATACCTGAGGGAAAACTATATCTACACTGAAACTTCTTGGTTTTTCTCTCTCCCATCAAATCTTTCTCGGAGCTCATACATTAGATCCATTGCTCTTTCTGCTTTTTGTAAAGTTGGTTTTCTATATCGCTCCAAACACTTTCTCACACCTGGGGCTATTCTCTATCTCTACAAATCTACAATCAGACCATGTATGGAGTACTGTTGTCATATTTGGGTTGGTGAATCTCTGTCCCATTTGAGGATTCTTGATAAGTTGCAGAAACGTAGCTGTAATTTGATTGGCAACACAATTTCTTCTTCTCTGCACCCTCTCTCTCACAGACGTGCTGTTGCTAGTCTCAGTCTTTTCTATAAATACTATTATGGCATGTGTTCTTCAGAATTGTGTGATCTATTCCCCGCTCCTTTTGTTCACGATAGATATCTTAATAAAATAAGGAAATTTGTAAATTAGAATTAAATTAGTATTTACTTTTTAAAATTTAATTAACAATATACATTCTACACGGTTCACTACTTCATTCAACAGACATGTTACAGGACATATCACTTTATTGGTGGGTTATTTACTGTGAAATATAGTGTATGTTGTACACGCATTTATTGTAAAACGATTCATTAAGTATAGATTGATTTTATACCAATGGTTTTCTCAGTGCGTATCAGCTAAAGGGTTGATATTTTTTATGGAAATCGCTCCAGACAAGGGATGAAGCCACTTGATGTAAAGGCGCTAACAATAACAAAACATAATTATTATAAAGACAGAGGATGCCTATTCGCTTTAATCTTGAAAAGACAAAGGTTATAGGTAGGAGGAAAACAGTCAGCAGGAAAAGAGTTCCACAAGCCTGCGGTTCTCGGAAAGAAGCTACTGGAATAGGAAGCTGTATTACAATGAGGTATAAAAACAGCGAATTGATGGAGACCACTAGACCAACGAATCAAATGAGCTGGAACAAAAGAAGCGGGAATAGATAACATAATTCTGAAGAACACATGCCATAATAGTATTTATAGAAAAGACTGAGACTAGCAATTAATCAATATTTGTACTCCCATAGTGTTCCTCATCTTTTGGATGATAATTATTCTCGTCTCATTAACTCTTAAGTACTGTTTCGGAAAAGGCAACCATGCCATAATAGTATTTATAGAAAAGACTGAGACAAACAGCATCACGTCTGTGAGAGAGAGGACGTAGAAAAGATGAAGGATGCGGCTAATCAAATTACAGGTACGTTTCTGCACCTTATCAAGAACCCTCAAATAGGACAGAGATTCACCAGCCGAGAATAGAACACATAATTCTGAAGAGCACATGCCATAATAGTATTTATAGAAAAGACTGAGACTAGCAACATCCCGTCTGTGAGAGAGAGGGTGCAGAGAAAAAGAAAAGGTGGGGCCAATCAAATTACAGATACGTTTCTGCACCTTATCAAGAACCCTCAAATGGGGCAGGGATTCACCAGCCCAAATATGACGACAGAACTCCATACATGGTCTGATAATAGATTTGTAGAGATAGAGAATAGTCTCACGTGTGAGAAAGTGTTTGGAGCGATAGAGAGAAGCAACTTTACGAGAAACAGAAAGAGCAATGGAACTAATATATGAACTCCAAGAAAGATTTGATGAGAGTTTCAGAGTCGATTATTCTAAAAGAGCCATCTATGAGAATCTCAGGAAGAAAAGGAGCACGTCTACGATTGAAAGACACGAGATGAATCTTAACAGGATTAAACGGAGCAAGCCATTTCGTACCCCAATCAACAACTGAACCCACGTCAACTTCTAGATCAGCTGCATATTTTGACTTATCCGAGGGAGATGGGCGAGAAGCAACACCAGAATAGAGAGTGGTATCATTAGCATAGATGTTACCTTTCTGAACATTATACTCTGGAAGATCATTGATATAGAAAAGAAACGGTGTTGGGCCTAGAATAGAGCCCTGAGGAACACCAGAATTGATAGGAGAAGAGAATAAAGAGATACCGTCCAAAGTTACTCGCAAGATTCGATCAGAAAGAAAAGAGCTAACAATGTCGAGAACCTCGCCACCCAACTCCATAGTTTAGTGTAAGAGACCAGATCTGTGTTCTGTTCCCGCGTTCCTCGAGTGCTCGGGTATCGCAACACTTTTAATATGGTCCATTAATTTATGCAACTAATTCCTTTTCCATAAAGCCTAACTTAAATTCCATGAAAAATACCACTATACTGAAATCATATGCCCTTAATAGGATTAAGATGAAAATTCATATACACTAAATGTACAAAAGCAAGGAAATTCCCAAAGTTTTACACTTTTATTGTCATTAATTAAGGGCATGACTACATATCAACCAAACTATTTCATTATCACATCACTACAGTATGAATCTCTATGCATGAGTGGATGAAGTGTGTGAGGTGCGCCGAAGAAAAATTCCTACCGGTAAAATACATAGCCCTGTTGTGCTCGCATACCCTTAATGACAATAAAAGTGTAAAATATTTGGGAATTTTCTTGCTTTTGTACATTTAGTGTATATGCATTTTCATCTTAACCCTATTAAGGGCATATGATTTCAGTATACTGGCATTTTTCATGGAATGTCACTACTTTTGTAAAGACTATGCCTCAATACAATGGTCATTTTAAAGGTTTTTTGGAATTTTCTGGAAAACTAAGGTATATGGTAAACTGAAATTAAAATTCCATCAACTAGACCCTAGAACATCTATCTCTGCCAAAAATCAGCTGAATCCATCAAATAGTTGATGAAATATCAGCAGTTGAACGAAAACCACAAAAGCCATACTGAACATCACTAAAGAGGCCCATACTTTGTAAAAATTGAACAAGCTTGCCGTTGACCACCAGCATTGATAGGAGAAGAGCATTAAATTCATATAGAGAAGAAACAGTGTTGGGTCTAGAATAAAGCCCTGAGCAACCCCAGCATTGATAGGAGAAGTAAAAGAAGAGAGAATGACGTTTAAATCTCATTCGATCGTATTCAGCTTGATTGTATATCGATGTCGACTTCCATGTAAATCCAGAAACGTTTGAGTGATTCTGTTAAAATTCTCATAAGTTAAACGAAGCTTATAAGAATTCTAGCAGACTTTTGGATGCACCTGCCGCTTGTATATACTAACCGGTTTCTATCTACATTCTTCGAGATTCTTGAATCACCCAAACTGAAGCAATGCCAAACTGAAGCAATGCCAAACTGAAGCAATACCAGGCCAGGAATTGAGCGTGTATATATTACACGGCACTAGCTTAAGTATAACCGTATTTTAAGAGTGTATTCCTTGTTTCATTAGACATAAAACGTCTCTGTTGGAAGTCCCAAGGGGAAGTTACTCTACAAAATAAGTAACTCTGACAAGTTATCTCCCTTTAATATCTCTATTTTGACTGTCTTATAATCTTCCATACCGAACAGTATGTTTTCAAAAATTATAATAACATAAAATTTTACCAGAAATTTAAATTTGCTTTTCAAATTATTTGTTTTGTCCATTTTACAAGTTATTAAACCATTTAAAAGTGATAAAATGCCGTAACATATTACATAGTTTATTTTGTTCATTGTATATCATGTCTTTAACACAATGATCTCTTTTACGCAGAGCTGTTGTTCGATGTCAGTGAATTGCTTTCAAGAGGATATTAGTGCGCCCATAAGCACACTAGAGCCGATCGGACTTGAACGCTGAATGGCCGATTCAATTAGATACGATGTATACATTAGTCTAATAATTCATTTAGCTTTTAATACCATGGTGTGGATATGTGGATATACACTCTCAGAGCGCTCTTTACAATTCATGAAAATGTCTCTTGAAAAGTTTCCAAATCTGTGAGAGGAGTTACAACCATTGTTTCGTTTTTGTAAACATTTGATTAATGAAAAAAGTTGCTAAATCTTCTTACAGTTTCTGCGTTGATGACATTCAAGGAACAAATATATAATTACTGAAACAACAATTGATGTGGGATTAATTTGAAGGTTTCCATACTTTTACTTCTGTGGCACCGTTTGTTTCCTTTCAGATAAGTGCCAGCAGTTTGGTTGACGCGAATTTCATTTCCGTGTTTCTGGCCCTTTTCTAAGAAGAGGTATGTTTTGTTTCACGCCCATTCCATAGATTCTCGAACAAAGGCCAACAGAACAATATTTTTAAGTGAGTTTTTGCTTTTGTAATCACATAGAGGCCCGACAGATTTCGTGACACCGACATTATTGTCAATGTTTGTAAGACAATAATTGAAATCTGTTTTCTTTCCTTAACAATAACTTATTTGAAGAGATTGGAAGATTGTAATGTAGGAATCAAATCAGGGTGGGTTTTTATTATTTCAATTTGCCACGCAATTATTCGGGTTAAGATTAGATTTGATTAGGTTTGAGCGGCTAAACTTTTGATATCTACTTTTAAGGTTCGAGGAAAAACATTCATAATTAAATATGAAAACTAATAAAAATAAAACCATATTTACTTTTAAGGTTCGAAGAAAAACAGTCATGATTAAATATAAAAACTAAAAAAAAAGTTGTCTCCCTTAGAATATTACCACTTGAATCATGTAAACAATGACGTCATAAGATTTTTTATGTTTCATTTTTTGTCAATTCGGCGGAAATTTACATTCTTTTTACGGGAAACCCGGGGGTGACGAGAGTAACCAACAACTGTTTCATGTAAAAACATCAACCTTAACTTTTGATCGGTTTTGAGCTAAAACAAATGAATTAAATTTTAAGTATTTACTAAAACAAATCCTATTCTGTGTCATTTCAGAGCTTTTATCTGCATTCATGGTGATAAAATCCATAAATAATTTAGTCAAAAACTGATGAACACATTTTGAAAAAATGTAAAAAGGGAAACAAAATAATGAACCAATTTTAAAAAAATAAATAAAGAAACAAACTAATGAACAAATTTTGAAAAAATGTAAAGAGAAACAAACTAATGAAATAATTTTGAAAAAATAAAAAGACAAACAAACTAATGAACAAAATTTTGAAAAAATAACAAGTAACAAACTAATGAACCAATTCTGAAAAAATGAAAAAAGAAACAAACTAATGAACAAATTTTGAACAAATGTAAAAAGAAACAAACTAATGAACAAATTTTGAAAAAATGTAAAGAGAAACAAACTAATGAAATAATTTTGAAAAAATAAAAAGACAAACAAACTAATGAACAAAATTTTGAAAAAATAACAAGTAACAAACTAATGAACCAATTCTGAAAAAATGAAAAAAGAAACAAACTAATGAACAAATTTTGAACAAATGTAAAAAGAAACAAACTAATGAACAAATTTTGAAAAAATGTAAAGAGAAACAAACTAATGAAATAATTTTGAAAAAATAAAAAGACAAACAAACTAATGAACAAAATTTTGAAAAAATAACAAGTAACAAACTAATGAACCAATTCTGAAAAAATGAAAAAAGAAACAAACTAATGAACAAATTTTGAACAAATGTAAAAAGAAACAAACTAATGAACAAATTTTGAAAAAATGTAAAGAGAAACAAACTAATGAAATAATTTTGAAAAAATAAAAAGACAAACAAACTAATGAACAAAATTTTGAAAAAATAACAAGTAACAAACTAATGAACCAATTCTGAAAAAATGAAAAAAGAAACAAACTAATGAACAAATTTTGAACAAATGTAAAAAGAAACAAACTAATGAACAAATTTTGAACAAATGTAAAAAGAAACAAACTAATGAACAAATTTTGAAAAAAATGAAAAAAGAAACAAACTAATGAACAAATTTTGAAAAAATGAAAAAGAAACAAACTAATGAAGCAATTTTAAATAAATGATAAATAAAACAAACTAATGAACCAATTTTGAAAAAAGAAACAAACTAATGAACGAATTCTGAAATAATAAAAAGAGAAACAAACTAATGAACTAATTTTGAACAAATGAAAAAAGAAACAAACTAATAAACCAATTTTGAACAAATGAAAAAAGAAACAAATTAATGGACCAATTTTGAAAAAATGAAAAGTGAAAAAAACTAATGAACCAATTTTGAAAAAATGAAAAAAGAAACAAACTAATGAACCAATTTTGAACAAATGAAAAAAGAAACGAACTAATAAACACATTTTGAACAAATGTAAAAGAAACAAACTAATGAACCAATTTTGAACAAATGAAAAAAAAAAAAACTAATGAACAAATTTTGAACAAATGTAAAAAGAAACAAACTAATGAACAAATTTTGAAAAAATGTAAAGAGAAACAAACTAATGAAATAATTTTGAAAAAATAAAAAGACAAACAAACTAATGAACAAAATTTTGAAAAAATAACAAGTAACAAACTAATGAACCAATTCTGAAAAAATGAAAAAAGAAACAAACTAATGAACAAATTTTGAACAAATGTAAAAAGAAACAAACTAATGAACAAATTTTGAAAAAATGCAAACAGAAACAAACTAATGAACCAATTCTGAAATAATAAAAACCGAAATAAACTAATGAACCAATTCTGAAAAAATAAAAAGAGAACTAAACTAATGAACAAATTTTGAACAAATGAAAAAAAAACTAATGAACCAATTCTGAAACAATAAAAACAGAAACAAACTAATGAACCAATTTTGAACGAATGAAAAAAAAAACTAATGAACCAATTTTGAAAAAATGAAAAAAAACAAAAACTAATGAACAAATTTTGAAAAAATGAAAAACGACACAAACTAATGAACCAATTCTAAAATAATAAAAAGAGAAATAAACTAATGAACAAATTTTGAACAAATGAAAAAAGAAACAAACTAATGAACCAATTTTGAAAAAAGAAACAAACTAATGAACAAATTTTGAACAAATGAAAAAAAAAACTAATGAACAAATTTTGAAAAAATGAAAAAAGAAACAAACTAATGAACCAATTTTGAAAAAATGAAAAAAACAAACTAATGAACAAATTTTGAAAAAATGAAAAAAGAATCAAACTAATGAACAAATTCTGAAAAAATAAAAAGAAACAAACTAATAAACCAATTCTGAAATAATAAAAAGAGAAAAAAACTAATGAACCAATTTTGAACAAATGAAAAAAGAAACAAACTAATGAACAAATTTTGAACAAATAAAAGAAGAAAAAAACTAATGAACCAATTTTGAACAAATAAAAAGAGAAACAAACTAATGAACAAATTTTGAAAAAATGAAAATAGAAACAAACTAATGAACCAAATTGGAAAAAATGAAAAAAGAAACAAACTAATGAACCAATTTTGAAAAAATAAAAAGAGAAATAAACTAATGAACAAATTTTGAAAAAATGAAAAAAGAAACAAACTAATAGAACCAATTCTGAAATAATAAAAAGAAATAAACTAATTAACAAATTTTAACAAATGAAAAAAGAAACAAACTAATGAACCAATTTTGAAAAAATAAAAAGAGAAACAAAAAAATAAACCAATTTTGAAAAAATGAAAAAAGAAACAAACTAATGAACCAATTCTGAAATGATAAAAAGAGAAACAAACTAATGAACCAATTTTGAACAAATGAAAAAAGAAACAAACTAATGAACCAATTTTGAAAAAATGAAAAAGAAACAAACTAATGGGCCAATTCTAAAATAATAAAAAGAGAAATAAACTAATGAACCAATTTTGAACAAATGAAAAAAGAAACAACTAATGAACCAATTTTGAAAAAATGAAAAAAGAAACAAACAAATGATTAAATTTTGAACAAATGAAAAAAGAAACAAACTAATGAACTAATTTGAAAAAATGAAAAAAGAAACAAACTAATGAACCAATTTTGAAAAAATGAAAAAAGAAACAAACTAATGAACTAATTTTGAACAAATGAAAAAAGAAACAAACTAATGAACCAATTTTGAAAAAATAAAAAGATAAACAAACTAATGAACCAATTTTGAAAAAATGAAAAAAGAAACAAACTAATGAACTAATTCTGAAATAATAAAAAGAGAAATAAACTAATTGACAAATTTTGAACAAATGAAAAAAGAAACAAACTAATGAACCAATTTTGAAAAAATAAAAAGAGAAACAAACTAATGAACCAATTTTGAAAAAATGAAAAAAGAAACAAACTAATGAACCAATTCTGAAATAATAAAAAGAGAAACAAACTAATGAACCAAATTGGAACAAATGAAAAAAGAAACAAACTAATGAACCAATTTTGAACAAATGAAAAGCGAAACAAACTAATGAACCAATTTTGGAAAAATGAAAAAAGAAACAAACTAATGAACCAATTTTGAACAAATGAAAAGCGAAACAAACTAATGAACCAATTTTGAAAAAATGAAACGAGAAACAAACTCAGGAACTAATTTTGAAAAAATGAACAGTAAAACAAACTAATGAACCGATTTTTTAAAAATTAAAAGAGAAACAAATTAATGAACCAATTTTGAAAATATGAAATGAGAAACACATTATAATCGACAGATAACAAATACACAAATTCTTTCCGATTAACATAAAAAATCTAAAAGAATATTTGTTGTTTTTGCTTTATTAAACTTCATTCAATTTTTCTTGAATTTATCACTGATTGACGTCACAATCCAACTTCTTGAACACTTGCAACTGAAATGACTGACTGTTTCTTTTAGTTTTACTTGCAAATTAGAGTATGAAACAAATTATTGTATCTTATACTTCTGAATCTAAAAAGATAACAATTGATAATTTGTATAATTTTTGTTAATAACACTACATTTTTTAGTCTTGAATCTTATCGGCGGCTGTGACCATTCTTCAGATGTATCTATTCGAACTCGGGAATATTTCTGTCAAACTCGGGAATCTGGACAGAATTTCGAACGGAACCCTTTATTTAATCCATTGGGGGTAGCATGCTCTTGTTTCGTCAGCTATGACTGGGAGAAGGCTTCAGCAATTCGCAAGTCTTCGCCGGACAGATCCCAACTGATGCCTTTTATTGTTGTACAACTATCACACTGGATGGGCGAATGGGTGTGGCTATTTGCACTTAATAACCTGTATCGTGAATTACTCCATTTTAGACTGGACAGTTTATTGCATCTTCTGTCGAGTTGTTTGGTTTTCGGATTATTGGTCCGGATGACCTTTTTAGTTCAGACCGCATAAAGGTCAGCAAGCTGATAACCTGGATAACAATTATTTGTGTAATTTGGATTATTCGGACTACTATCCTTATCTTCATTGTTATTCTCACAACGTTTCGCCCGCTGTAACCCCCGGCCTTTTTTTTTTCAGGCGTATCTTTTCGAGTTCGACAGATATATTCCCGAGTTGGAAAAGATACACCTGAAAAGAGCCAGGAGGTTACAGCGGTCGAAACGTTGTGAGAATAAAATAAAAAAATTTTTAAACAAGAGAACTTGCTTAATCATTGATATAGCCTGCCCCTTCGATACCAGAGTGCAGGAGGGAGAACATGAAAAGAAAATCAATAAATATGAAGACCTAAAAGAGGAATTAGTTAGACTATGGAAATGTAAAGAAGTCAAGGTGATTTCCGTTGTAATTGACTTTTACATTTACACATGTAGACGCTACACTACCACACTCTTTTTCTGTCTTTAAAAATGGCGTCACATTGACGAGAGTGTGGCGAAATGGTCCTCCCCAAAATGGGGAGGTAGGATGAAACATTCATAAAAGTAGCAAATATCAATTATCAACTCGCAGACATAGTTCTTGTTTGTTTTCTATTTTCTTCCCGCCCAAACATAATAGTCTTCGCCAGCAGACAGTTGGTTCATCATCTCTCTTTGATCGACGTCTCTCTTTCTCCAGACACACATATCCGCATAACATTGAAACATTATTTTTTTCTATTTGCCAAGTCAAAACAAATAAACAAAATCTTCGAGGAATGCATGGCATGTCTGGAAATCACAAACTTACATGAATGTAAAGTGGGGGGAGGATTATTTACAAATGTGTTTATAAATCTGTGTAAATGTTTTCTTTATGTTCATTACTTTTGCTGAGTTTTTAATGTTCGGTGAATAAATACATACGTACATGAGAGATGATCTTGTATATTGTGTAATACAAACCGATGTGAAGACTATTTCAACCTTAACTGATACGAAGACTATTTAAAACTAAACTGATACGAAGAATATTTCCAACTAAACTGATACGAAGAATATTTGAAACTAAACTGATACGAAGGATATTTCAAACTAAACTGATACGAAGACTATTTTAAACTAAACTAATACGAAGACTATTTCAAACTAAACTGATACGAAGACTATTTTAAACTAAACTGATACGAAGACTATTTAAAACTAAAATGATACGAAGACTATTTCAAACAAAACTGATACGAAGACTATTTCAAACTTAACTGATACGAAGAATATTTCAAACTAAACTGATACGAAGAATATTTCAAACTAAACTGATACGAAGACTATTTCAAACTAAACTGATACGAAGAATATTTCAAACTAAACTGATACGAAGAATATTTCAAACTAAACTGATACGAAGAATATTTCAAACTAAACTGATACGAAGAATATTTCAAACTAAACTGATACGAAGAATATTTCAAACTAAACTGATACGAAGACTATTTCAAACTAAACTGATACGAAGAATATTTCAAACTAAACTGATACGAAGAATATTTCAAACTAAACTGATACGAAGAATATTTCAAACTAAACTGATACGAAGAATATTTCAAACTAAACTGATACGAAGAATATTTCAAACTAAACTGATACGAAGACTATTTCAAACTAAACTGATACGAATGCTATTTCAAACTAAACTGATACGAAGGATATTTCAAACTAAACTGATACGAAGACTATTTTAAACTAAACTGATACGAAGACTATTTTAAACTAAACTGATACGAAGACTATTTTAAACTAAACCGATACGAAGACTATTTCAAACTAAACTGATACGAATGCTATTTCAAACTAAACTGATACGAAGACTATTTTAAACTAAACTGATACGAAAACTATTTTAAACTAAACTGATACGAAGACTATTTCAAACTAAACTGATACGAATGCTATTTCAAACTAAACTGATACGAAGACTATTTTAAACTAAACTGATACGAAGACTATTTTAAACTAAACTGATACGAAGACTATTTTAAACTACACTGATACGAAGACTATTTTAAACAACACTGATACGAAGACTATTTTAAACTAAACTGATACGAAGACTATTTTAAACTAAACTGATACGAAGACTATTTTAAACTACACTGATACGAAGACTATTTTAAACTAAACCGATACGAAGACTATTTTAAACTAAACTGATACGAAGACTATTTTAAACTAAACTGATACGAAGACTATTTTAAACTAAACTGATACGAAGACTATTTTAAACTACACTGATACGAAGACTATTTTAAACTAAACCGATACGAAGACTATTTCAAACTAAACTGATACGAAGACTATTTTAAACTAAACTGATACGAAGACTATTTTAAACTAAACTGATACGAAGACTATTTTAAACTAAACTGATACGAAGACTATTTTAAACTAAACCGATACGAAGACTATTTCAAACTAAACTGATACGAAGACTATTTCAAACTACACTGATACGAAGACTATTTTAAACTAAACTGATACGAAGAATATTTCAAACTAAACCGATACAGCACAAAATTTCATTACGCTAAGCATTTTAAAATGTTACCACTGGTTTCATATGTGATGTTGTTAATTTTAGGTTGTTGTTGTTTTATGTAGATAGCTTCCAGTATTTTTATTTTTTTAATTGGTTTCGGAATGTATAATTTTAGTGTTATTAAGTAGAATCTGTCTTAAATCAGAAGAAGGTTATGTTTTTGTAGATGTTGGTAAATTGAGCTAGAGTTTACAAGATGCATGGTGAGGTCGCGGGATTGGGTAGTGCTTGTAAAACCAATGTAGTTATTAGCTTTATATATATATATATATATATATATATATATATATATATATATATATATATATATATATATATATATATATATATATATATATATATATAAGCTAATAGCTACATTGGTTTTACAAGCACGGGGATGAAGCAAAGAATTGACACAAAAACGAAAATATATTCTTACAAACAACGACAACATACAACAAAAGAAAATAATCAACAACTCTTTTCTCTGAGTGGAATATTATGTGATGTGGTACAGAGGACCGGATGTTCAGCCTGCGACGTTCAAATAAAAAGGTAGATAAAATGGGTTTTGCGCATACTGACGACGCAGAACATCCGGTAAAAATAGGAAATATGAAATGGATGCATTTCTCGCCAGTAAAAAGCGTCCCCGGTTAAATACAGAATTACGTTTTATCAAACCGGTCAGAACTTATGTAGGCCCAACAAAGGCCGAGGGATACAGAAATTAATGAACTGGAAGTCAAACATATCTTTCTCTCCGACACTCAGAGATTGCTTACTCACCTCTCTCTCTCTCTCTTTCTCTCTCTCTCTTTCTCTCTCTCTTCTCTTTCTCTCTCTCTCCTTTTCTTTCTCTCTCTCTCTCTCTCCTTTTCTCTCTCTTTCTCTCTCTTTTTCTCTCTCTCTTTCTCTCTCTTTTCTTTTCTTTCTATCTCTCTGTCTCTCCTTTTCTTTCTCTCTCTCTCCTTTTCTTTCTCTCTCCATTTTCTCTCTCTCCTTTTCTTTCTCTCTCTCTTTCTCTCTCTTTCTCTTTCTCTCTCTCCTTTTCTTTCTCTCTCTCTCTTTCTCTCTCTTTCTCTCTCTCTCTTTCTCTTTCTTTTTCTCTCCTTCTCTCTCTTTCTCTCTCTCTCTCTTTCTCTTTCTTTTTCTCTCCTTCTCTTTCTCTTTCTTTTTCTCTCCTTGTCTCTCTCTCTCTCTCTCTTTCCTATGGCATCACATATCTCACACATATCTCACTCACTTTTCTTATTTTCCATCCTTTTTTATTATTTCTTAAATAAACACTGACGTCAGCATGTTAGGTTTTCACATCTACTTGCTGCGAACAGTTACAAACGCACACATATATTTACAATACACCTCACCGTCAAATATCCGAAATTTAAACACGAAATCATTTAACTTCTTGCTCGAAAATTATCATTTGCATTGCTTATATTTATTTCTTTTCTCATTGTCTTCTTGCTTATGTAATAAATAAACATCGAGAGCGAATTTTCTTTACAAGGCCTGAACGCTCCTCGTTTTTTTAACACGACTAATTTGTTCATAACTTCCTTATCTGCGGATCCCCCACCATTCACTAAATATTCATAAAATCTCTGTCATTTCAATGTTAAGACTGAGCAATGCTATAATTCTTAATTAATGGAGATTTGGTATCTGTCTGTCTGAAGCCGAAGCTATACTATTACTTCTATTAATTGTACTATTGTATTATCTTGTAATACTCAATTAAGACTACTGTACTATATTTCAGAGGAAGGTAGTGTACAACACCTCTTTTTGCGTGGGTATTGTAGAATGTGTTATGTTAACATGAGACCATCCTCCCAGGCATCACCACCTCTTTTTGCGTGGGTAATGTAGAATGTGTTATGTTAACATGAGACCATCCTCCCAGGCATCACCACCTCTTTTTGCGTGGGTAATGTAGAATGTGTTATGTTAACATGAGACCATCCTCCCAGGAATCACCACCTCTTTTTGCGTGGGTATTGTAGAATGTGTTATGTTAACATGAGACCATCCTCCCAGGCATCACCACCTCTTTTTGCGTGGGTAATGTAGAATGTGTTATGTTAACATGAGACCATCCTCCCAGGCATCACCACCTCTTTTTGCGTGGGTAATGTAGAATGTGTTATGTTAACATGAGACCATCCTCCCAGGAATCACCACCTCTTTTTGCGTGGGTATTGTAGAATGTGTTATGTTAACATGAGACCATCCTCCCAGGCATCACCACCTCTTTTTGCGTGGGTAATGTAGAATGTGTTATGTTAACATGAGACCATCCTCCCAGGCATCACCACCTCTTTTTGCGTGGGTATTGTAGAATGTGTTATGTTAACATGAGACCATCCTCCCAGGAATCACCACCTCTTTTTGCGTGGGTATTGTAGAATGTGTTATGTTAACATGAGACCATCCTCCCAGGCATCACCACCTCTTTTTGCGTGGGTAATGTAGAATGTGTTATGTTAACATGAGACCATCCTCCCAGGAATCACCACCTCTTTTTGCGTGGGTATTGTAGAATGTGTTATGTTAACATGAGACCATCCTCCCAGGCATCACCACCTCTTTTTGCGTGGGTATTGTAGAATGTGTTATGTTAACATGAGACCATCCTCCCAGGAATCACCACCTCTTTTTGCGTGGGTATTGTAGAATGTGTTATGTTAACATGAGACCATCCTCCCAGGCATCACCACCTCTTTTTGCGTGGGTAATGTAGAATGTGTTATGTTAACATGAGACCATCCTCCCAGGAATCACCACCTCTTTTTGCGTGGGTAATGTAGAATGTGTTATGTTAACATGAGACCATCCTCCCAGGCATCACCACCTCTTTTTGCGTGGGTAATGTAGAATGTGTTATGTTAACATGAGACCATCCTCCCAGGAATCACCACCTCTTTTTGCGTGGGTATTGTAGAATGTGTTATGTTAACATGAGACCATCCTCCCAGGAATCACCACCTCTTTTTGCGTGGGTATTGTAGAATGTGTTATGTTAACATGAGACCATCCTCCCAGGCATCACCACCTCTTTTTGCGTGGGTAATGTAGAATGTGTTATGTTAACATGAGACCATCCTCCCAGGAATCACCACCTCTTTTTGCGTGGGTAATGTAGAATGTGTTATGTTAACATGAGACCATCCTCCCAGGAATCACCACCTCTTTTTGCGTGGGTATTGTAGAATGTGTTATGTTAACATGAGACCATCCTCCCAGGAATCACCACCTCTTTTTGCGTGGGTATTGTAGAATGTGTTATGTTAACATGAGACCATCCTCCCAGGAATCACCACCTCTTTTTGCGTGGGTATTGTAGAATGTGTTATGTTAACATGAGACCATCCTCCCAGGCATCACCACCTCTTTTTGCGTGGGTAATGTAGAATGTGTTATGTTAACATGAGACCATCCTCCCAGGAATCACCACCTCTTTTTGCGTGGGTATTGTAGAATGTGTTATGTTAACATGAGACCATCCTCCCAGGAATCACCACCTCTTTTTGCGTGGGTAATGTAGAATGTGTTATGTTAACATGAGACCATCCTCCCAGGAATCACCACCTCTTTTTGCGTGGGTATTGTAGAATGTGTTATGTTAACATGAGACCATCCTCCCAGGCATCACCACCTCTTTTTGCGTGGGTAATGTAGAATGTGTTATGTTAACATGAGACCATCCTCCCAGGAATCACCACCTCTTTTTGCGTGGGTATTGTAGAATGTGTTATGTTAACATGAGACCATCCTCCCAGGCATCACCACCTCTTTTTGCGTGGGTAATGTAGAATGTGTTATGTTAACATGAGACCATCCTCCCAGGAATCACCACCTCTTTTTGCGTGGGTATTGTAGAATGTGTTATGTTAACATGAGACCATCCTCCCAGGAATCACCACCTCTTTTTGCGTGGGTAATGTAGAATGTGTTATGTTAACATGAGACCATCCTCCCAGGAATCACCACCTCTTTTTGCGTGGGTATTGTAGAATGTGTTATGTTAACATGAAACCATCCTCCCATGCATCACCACCTCTTTTTGCGTGGGTAATGTAGAATGTGTTATGTTAACATGAGACCATCCTCCCAGGAATCACCACCTCTTTTTGCGTGGGTAATGTAGAATGTGTTATGTTAACATGAGACCATCCTCCCATGCATCACCACCTCTTTTTGCGTGGGTAATGTAGAATGTGTTATGTTAACATGAGACCATCCTCCCAGGAATCACCACCTCTTTTTGCGTGGGTATTGTAGAATGTGTTATGTTAACATGAGACCATCCTCCCAGGAATCACCACCTCTTTTTGCGTGGGTAATGTAGAATGTGTTATGTTAACATGAGACCATCCTCCCAGGAATCACCACCTCTTTTTGCGTGGGTATTGTAGAATGTGTTATGTTAACATGAAACCATCCTCCCATGCATCACCACCTCTTTTTGCGTGGGTAATGTAGAATGTGTTATGTTAACATGAGACCATCCTCCCAGGAATCACCACCTCTTTTTGCGTGGGTAATGTAGAATGTGTTATGTTAACATGAGACCATCCTCCCAGGAATCACCACCTCTTTTTGCGTGGGTATTGTAGAATGTGTTATGTTAACATGAGACCATCCTCCCAGGCATCACCACCTCTTTTTGCGTGGGTAATGTAGAATGTGTTATGTTAACATGAGACCATCCTCCCAGGAATCACCACCTCTTTTTGCGTGGGTATTGTAGAATGTGTTATGTTAACATGAGACCATCCTCCCAGGCATCACCACCTCTTTTTGCGTGGGTAATGTAGAATGTGTTATGTTAACATGAGACCATCCTCCCAGGAATCACCACCTCTTTTTGCGTGGGTATTGTAGAATGTGTTATGTTAACATGAGACCATCCTCCCAGGAATCACCACCTCTTTTTGCGTGGGTAATGTAGAATGTGTTATGTTAACATGAGACCATCCTCCCAGGAATCACCACCTCTTTTTGCGTGGGTATTGTAGAATGTGTTATGTTAACATGAAACCATCCTCCCATGCATCACCACCTCTTTTTGCGTGGGTAATGTAGAATGTGTTATGTTAACATGAGACCATCCTCCCAGGAATCACCACCTCTTTTTGCGTGGGTAATGTAGAATGTGTTATGTTAACATGAGACCATCCTCCCATGCATCACCACCTCTTTTTGCGTGGGTAATGTAGAATGTGTTATGTTAACATGAGACCATCCTCCCAGGCATCACCACCTCTTTTTGCGTGGGTAATGTAGAATGTGTTATGTTAACATGAGACCATCCTCCCAGGCATCACCACCTCTTTTTGCGTGGGTAATGTAGAATGTGTTATGTTAACATGAGACCATCCTCCCAGGAATCACCACCTCTTTTTGCGTGGGTAATGTAGAATGTGTTATGTTAACATGAGACCATCCTCCCAGGAATCACCACCTCTTTTTGCGTGGGTATTGTAGAATGTGTTATGTTAACATGAGACCATCCTCCCAGGAATCACCACCTCTTTTTGCGTGGGTAATGTAGAATGTGTTATGTTAACATGAGACCATCCTCCCATGCATCACCACCTCTTTTTGCGTGGGTAATGTAGAATGTGTTATGTTAACATGAGACCATCCTCCCAGGAATCACCACCTCTTTTTGCGTGGGTAATGTAGAATGTGTTATGTTAACATGAGACCATCCTCCCAGGCATCACCACCTCTTTTTGCGTGGGTAATGTAGAATGTGTTATGTTAACATGAGACCATCCTCCCAGGCATCACCACCTCTTTTTGCGTGGGTAATGTAGAATGTGTTATGTTAACATGAGACCATCCTCCCAGGAATCACCACCTCTTTTTGCGTGGGTATTGTAGAATGTGTTATGTTAACATGAGACCATCCTCCCAGGCATCACCACCTCTTTTTGCGTGGGTAATGTAGAATGTGTTATGTTAACATGAGACCATCCTCCCATGCATCACCACCTCTTTTTGCGTGGGTATTGTAGAATGTGTTATGTTAACATGAGACCATCCTCCCAGGAATCACCACCTCTTTTTGCGTGGGTATTGTAGAATGTGTTATGTTAACATGAGACCATCCTCCCAGGCATCACCACCTCTTTTTGCGTGGGTAATGTAGAATGTGTTATGTTAACATGAGACCATCCTCCCAGGAATCACCACCTCTTTTTGCGTGGGTATTGTAGAATGTGTTATGTTAACATGAGACCATCCTCCCAGGCATCACCACCTCTTTTTGCGTGGGTAATGTAGAATGTGTTATGTTAACATGAGACCATCCTCCCAGGAATCACCACCTCTTTTTGCGTGGGTATTGTAGAATGTGTTATGTTAACATGAGACCATCCTCCCAGGCATCACCACCTCTTTTTGCGTGGGTAATGTAGAATGTGTTATGTTAACATGAGACCATCCTCCCATGCATCACCACCTCTTTTTGCGTGGGTATTGTAGAATGTGTTATGTTAACATGAGACCATCCTCCCAGGAATCACCACCTCTTTTTGCGTGGGTATTGTAGAATGTGTTATGTTAACATGAGACCATCCTCCCAGGCATCACCACCTCTTTTTGCGTGGGTAATGTAGAATGTGTTATGTTAACATGAGACCATCCTCCCAGGAATCACCACCTCTTTTTGCGTGGGTAATGTAGAATGTGTTATGTTAACATGAGACCATCCTCCCAGGAATCACCACCTCTTTTTGCGTGGGTATTGTAGAATGTGTTATGTTAACATGAGACCATCCTCCCAGGCATCACCACCTCTTTTTGCGTGGGTAATGTAGAATGTGTTATGTTAACATGAGACCATCCTCCCATGCATCACCACCTCTTTTTGCGTGGGTATTGTAGAATGTGTTATGTTAACATGAGACCATCCTCCCAGGCATCACCACCTCTTTTTGCGTGGGTAATGTAGAATGTGTTATGTTAACATGAGACCATCCTCCCAGGCATCACCACCTCTTTTTGCGTGGGTAATGTAGAATGTGTTATGTTAACATGAGACCATCCTCCCAGGCATCACCACCTCTTTTTGCGTGGGTAATGTAGAATGTGTTATGTTAACATGAGACCATCCTCCCAGGAATCACCACCTCTTTTTGCGTGGGTAATGTAGAATGTGTTATGTTAACATGAGACCATCCTCCCAGGAATCACCACCTCTTTTTGCGTGGGTAATGTAGAATGTGTTATGTTAACATGAGACCATCCTCCCAGGCATCACCACCTCTTTTTGCGTGGGTATTGTAGAATGTGTTATGTTAACATGAGACCATCCTCCCAGGCATCACCACCTCTTTTTGCGTGGGTAATGTAGAATGTGTTATGTTAACATGAGACCATCCTCCCAGGCATCACCACCTCTTTTTGCGTGGGTAATGTAGAATGTGTTATGTTAACATGAGACCATCCTCCCAGGCATCACCACCTCTTTTTGCGTGGGTAATGTAGAATGTGTTATGTTAACATGAGACCATCCTCCCAGGAATCACCACCTCTTTTTGCGTGGGTAATGTAGAATGTGTTATGTTAACATGAGACCATCCTCCCAGGAATCACCACCTCTTTTTGCGTGGGTAATGTAGAATGTGTTATGTTAACATGAGACCATCCTCCCATGCATCACCACCTCTTTTTGCGTGGGTAATGTAGAATGTGTTATGTTAACATGAGACCATCCTCCCAGGCATCACCACCTCTTTTTGCGTGGGTAATGTAGAATGTGTTATGTTAACATGAGACCATCCTCCCAGGAATCACCACCTCTTTTTGCGTGGGTATTGTAGAATGTGTTATGTTAACATGAGACCATCCTCCCAGGCATCACCACCTCTTTTTGCGTGGGTAATGTAGAATGTGTTATGTTAACATGAGACCATCCTCCCAGGCATCACCACCTCTTTTTGCGTGGGTAATGTAGAATGTGTTATGTTAACATGAGACCATCCTCCCATGCATCACCACCTCTTTTTGCGTGGGTATTGTAGAATGTGTTATGTTAACATGAGACCATCCTCCCAGGCATCACCACCTCTTTTTGCGTGGGTAATGTAGAATGTGTTATGTTAACATGAGACCATCCTCCCAGGCATCACCACCTCTTTTTGCGTGGGTAATGTAGAATGTGTTATGTTAACATGAGACCATCCTCCCAGGCATCACCACCTCTTTTTGCGTGGGTAATGTAGAATGTGTTATGTTAACATGAGACCATCCTCCCAGGAATCACCACCTCTTTTTGCGTGGGTAATGTAGAATGTGTTATGTTAACATGAGACCATCCTCCCAGGCATCACCACCTCTTTTTGCGTGGGTAATGTAGAATGTGTTATGTTAACATGAGACCATCCTCCCAGGCATCACCACCTCTTTTTGCGTGGGTAATGTAGAATGTGTTATGTTAACATGAGACCATCCTCCCAGGCATCACCACCTCTTTTTGCGTGGGTAATGTAGAATGTGTTATGTTAACATGAGACCATCCTCCCAGGCATCACCACCTCTTTTTGCGTGGGTATTGTAGAATGTGTTATGTTAACATGAGACCATCCTCCCAGGAATCACCACCTCTTTTTGCGTGGGTAATGTAGAATGTGTTATGTTAACATGAGACCATCCTCCCATGCATCACCACCTCTTTTTGCGTGGGTAATGTAGAATGTGTTATGTTAACATGAGACCATCCTCCCAGGCATCACCACCTCTTTTTGCGTGGGTAATGTAGAATGTGTTATGTTAACATGAGACCATCCTCCCAGGAATCACCACCTCTTTTTGCGTGGGTATTGTAGAATGTGTTATGTTAACATGAGACCATCCTCCCAGGCATCACCACCTCTTTTTGCGTGGGTAATGTAGAATGTGTTATGTTAACATGAGACCATCCTCCCAGGCATCACCACCTCTTTTTGCGTGGGTAATGTAGAATGTGTTATGTTAACATGAGACCATCCTCCCAGGAATCACCACCTCTTTTTGCGTGGGTATTGTAGAATGTGTTATGTTAACATGAGACCATCCTCCCAGGCATCACCACCTCTTTTTGCGTGGGTATTGTAGAATGTGTTATGTTAACATGAGACCATCCTCCCAGGAATCACCACCTCTTTTTGCGTGGGTATTGTAGAATGTGTTATGTTAACATGAGACCATCCTCCCAGGAATCACCACCTCTTTTTGCGTGGGTAATGTAGAATGTGTTATGTTAACATGAGACCATCCTCCCATGCATCACCACCTCTTTTTGCGTGGGTAATGTAGAATGTGTTATGTTAACATGAGACCATCCTCCCAGGCATCACCACCTCTTTTTGCGTGGGTAATGTAGAATGTGTTATGTTAACATGAGACCATCCTCCCAGGAATCACCACCTCTTTTTGCGTGGGTATTGTAGAATGTGTTATGTTAACATGAGACCATCCTCCCAGGCATCACCACCTCTTTTTGCGTGGGTAATGTAGAATGTGTTATGTTAACATGAGACCATCCTCCCAGGCATCACCACCTCTTTTTGCGTGGGTAATGTAGAATGTGTTATGTTAACATGAGACCATCCTCCCATGCATCACCACCTCTTTTTGCGTGGGTATTGTAGAATGTGTTATGTTAACATGAGACCATCCTCCCAGGCATCACCACCTCTTTTTGCGTGGGTAATGTAGAATGTGTTATGTTAACATGAGACCATCCTCCCAGGCATCACCACCTCTTTTTGCGTGGGTATTGTAGAATGTGTTATGTTAACATGAGACCATCCTCCCAGGAATCACCACCTCTTTTTGCGTGGGTAATGTAGAATGTGTTATGTTAACATGAGACCATCCTCCCAGGCATCACCACCTCTTTTTGCGTGGGTAATGTAGAATGTGTTATGTTAACATGAGACCATCCTCCCAGGCATCACCACCTCTTTTTGCGTGGGTAATGTAGAATGTGTTATGTTAACATGAGACCATCCTCCCAGGAATCACCACCTCTTTTTGCGTGGGTATTGTAGAATGTGTTATGTTAACATGAGACCATCCTCCCAGGAATCACCACCTCTTTTTGCGTGGGTAATGTAGAATGTGTTATGTTAACATGAGACCATCCTCCCATGCATCACCACCTCTTTTTGCGTGGGTAATGTAGAATGTGTTATGTTAACATGAGACCATCCTCCCAGGCATCACCACCTCTTTTTGCGTGGGTAATGTAGAATGTGTTATGTTAACATGAGACCATCCTCCCAGGAATCACCACCTCTTTTTGCGTGGGTATTGTAGAATGTGTTATGTTAACATGAGACCATCCTCCCAGGCATCACCACCTCTTTTTGCGTGGGTAATGTAGAATGTGTTATGTTAACATGAGACCATCCTCCCAGGCATCACCACCTCTTTTTGCGTGGGTAATGTAGAATGTGTTATGTTAACATGAGACCATCCTCCCATGCATCACCACCTCTTTTTGCGTGGGTATTGTAGAATGTGTTATGTTAACATGAGACCATCCTCCCAGGCATCACCACCTCTTTTTGCGTGGGTAATGTAGAATGTGTTATGTTAACATGAGACCATCCTCCCAGGAATCACCACCTCTTTTTGCGTGGGTAATGTAGAATGTGTTATGTTAACATGAGACCATCCTCCCAGGAATCACCACCTCTTTTTGCGTGGGTAATGTAGAATGTGTTATGTTAACATGAGACCATCCTCCCAGGCATCACCACCTCTTTTTGCGTGGGTATTGTAGAATGTGTTATGTTAACATGAGACCATCCTCCCAGGAATCACCACCTCTTTTTGCGTGGGTATTGTAGAATGTGTTATGTTAACATGAGACCATCCTCCCAGGAATCACCACCTCTTTTTGCGTGGGTATTGTAGAATGTGTTATGTTAACATGAGACCATCCTCCCAGGCATCACCACCTCTTTTTGCGTGGGTAATGTAGAATGTGTTATGTTAACATGAGACCATCCTCCCAGGCATCACCACCTCTTTTTGCGTGGGTATTGTAGAATGTGTTATGTTAACATGAAACCATCCTCCCAGGAATCACCACCTCTTTTTGCGTGGGTATTGTAGAATGTGTTATGTTAACATGAGACCATCCTCCCAGGCATCACCACCTCTTTTTGCGTGGGTATTGTAGAATGTGTTATGTTAACATGAGACCATCCTCCCAGGCATCACCACCTCTTTTTGCGTGGGTAATGTAGAATGTGTTATGTTAACATGAGACCATCCTCCCAGGAATCACCACCTCTTTTTGCGTGGGTATTGTAGAATGTGTTATGTTAACATGAGACCATCCTCCCAGGAATCACCACCTCTTTTTGCGTGGGTATTGTAGAATGTGTTATGTTAACATGAGACCATCCTCCCAGGAATCACCACCTCTTTTTGCGTGGGTAATGTAGAATGTGTTATGTTAACATGAGACCATCCTCCCAGGCATCACCACCTCTTTTTGCGTGGGTAATGTAGAATGTGTTATGTTAACATGAGACCATCCTCCCAGGCATCACCACCTCTTTTTGCGTGGGTATTGTAGAATGTGTTATGTTAACATGAGACCATCCTCCCAGGAATCACCACCTCTTTTTGCGTGGGTAATGTAGAATGTGTTATGTTAACATGAGACCATCCTCCCAGGAATCACCACCTCTTTTTGCGTGGGTATTGTAGAATGTGTTATGGTAACATGAGACCATCCTCCCAGGAATCACCACCTCTTTTTGCGTGGGTAATGTAGAATGTGTTATGTTAACATGAGACCATCCTCCCAGGAATCACCACCTCTTTTTGCGTGGGTATTGTAGAATGTGTTATGTTAACATGAGACCATCCTCCCAGGAATCACCACCTCTTTTTGCGTGGGTAATGTAGAATGTGTTATGTTAACATGAGACCATCCTCCCAGGAATCACCACCTCTTTTTGCGTGGGTATTGTAGAATGTGTTATGTTAACATGAGACCATCCTCCCAGGCATCACCACCTCTTTTTGCGTGGGTAATGTAGAATGTGTTATGTTAACATGAGACCATCCTCCCAGGCATCACCACCTCTTTTTGCGTGGGTATTGTAGAATGTGTTATGTTAACATGAAACCATCCTCCCAGGAATCACCACCTCTTTTTGCGTGGGTATTGTAGAATGTGTTATGTTAACATGAGACCATCCTCCCAGGAATCACCACCTCTTTTTGCGTGGGTATTGTAGAATGTGTTATGTTAACATGAGACCATCCTCCCAGGCATCACCACCTCTTTTTGCGTGGGTAATGTAGAATGTGTTATGTTAACATGAGACCATCCTCCCAGGCATCACCACCTCTTTTTGCGTGGGTAATGTAGAATGTGTTATGTTAACATGAGACCATCCTCCCAGGCATCACCACCTCTTTTTGCGTGGGTATTGTAGAATGTGTTATGTTAACATGAAACCATCCTCCCAGGAATCACCACCTCTTTTTGCGTGGGTATTGTAGAATGTGTTATGTTAACATGAGACCATCCTCCCAGGCATCACCACCTCTTTTTGCGTGGGTATTGTAGAATGTGTTATGTTAACATGAGACCATCCTCCCAGGCATCACCACCTCTTTTTGCGTGGGTATTGTAGAATGTGTTATGTTAACATGAGACCATCCTCCCAGGCATCACCACCTCTTTTTGCGTGGGTATTGTAGAATGTGTTATGTTAACATGAGACCATCCTCCCAGGCATCACCACCTCTTTTTGCGTGGGTATTGTAGAATGTGTTATGTTAACATGAGACCATCCTCCCAGGAATCACCACCTCTTTTTGCGTGGGTATTGTAGAATGTGTTATGTTAACATGAGACCATCCTCCCAGGCATCACCACCTCTTTTTGCGTGGGTATTGTAGAATGTGTTATGTTAACATGAGACCATCCTCCCAGGCATCACCACCTCTTTTTGCGTGGGTAATGTAGAATGTGTTATGTTAACATGAGACCATCCTCCCAGGAATCACCACCTCTTTTTGCGTGGGTATTGTAGAATGTGTTATGTTAACATGAGACCATCCTCCCAGGAATCACCACCTCTTTTTGCGTGGGTATTGTAGAATGTGTTATGTTAACATGAGACCATCCTCCCAGGCATCACCACCTCTTTTTGCGTGGGTAATGTAGAATGTGTTATGTTAACATGAGACCATCCTCCCAGGCATCACCACCTCTTTTTGCGTGGGTATTGTAGAATGTGTTATGTTAACATGAGACCATCCTCCCAGGAATCACCACCTCTTTTTGCGTGGGTATTGTAGAATGTGTTATGTTAACATGAGACCATCCTCCCAGGCATCACCACCTCTTTTTGCGTGGGTAATGTAGAATGTGTTATGTTAACATGAGACCATCCTCCCAGGCATCACCACCTCTTTTTGCGTGGGTATTGTAGAATGTGTTATGTTAACATGAGACCATCCTCCCAGGCATCACCACCTCTTTTTGCGTGGGTAATGTAGAATGTGTTATGTTAACATGAGACCATCCTCCCAGGCATCACCACCTCTTTTTGCGTGGGTAATGTAGAATGTGTTATGTTAACATGAGACCATCCTCCCAGGCATCACCACCTCTTTTTGCGTGGGTATTGTAGAATGTGTTATGTTAACATGAAACCACCCTCTCAGGAATCACCACCTCTTTTTGCGTGGGTATTGTAGAATGTGTTATGTTAACATGAGACCATCCTCCCAGGCATCACCACCTCTTTTTGCGTGGGTAATGTAGAATGTGTTATGTTAACATGAGACCATCCTCCCAGGCATCACCACCTCTTTTTGCGTGGGTAATGTAGAATGTGTTATGTTAACATGAGACCATCCTCCCAGGCATCACCACCTCTTTTTGCGTGGGTATTGTAGAATGTGTTATGTTAACATGAGACCATCCTCCCAGGAATCACCACCTCTTTTTGCGTGGGTATTGTAGAATGTGTTATGTTAACATGAGACCATCCTCCCAGGCATCACCACCTCTTTTTGCGTGGGTAATGTAGAATGTGTTATGTTAACATGAGACCATCCTCCCAGGCATCACCACCTCTTTTTGCGTGGGTATTGTAGAATGTGTTATGTTAACATGAAACCATCCTCCCAGGAATCACCACCTCTTTTTGCGTGGGTATTGTAGAATGTGTTATGTTAACATGAGACCATCCTCCCAGGCATCACCACCTCTTTTTGCGTGGGTAATGTAGAATGTGTTATGTTAACATGAGACCATCCTCCCAGGAATCACCACCTCTTTTTGCGTGGGTATTGTAGAATGTGTTATGTTAACATGAAACCATCCTCCCATGCATCACCACCTCTTTTTGCGTGGGTAATGTAGAATGTGTTATGTTAACATGAGACCATCCTCCCAGGCATCACGACCTCTATTTTGGGGTAAGTAGTGTAGTATGTTTTCTGTTGTAATGAGACCATATTCCTAGGCATCACCATCTCCTTTTTGGGGGTGGGTAGTGTAGTATGTGTCTGTTGTTATGAGACTATCCTCCTAGGCATCACTTCCTCTTTTGGGGGTGGGTAGTGTAGTATGTGGTCTGTTGTTATGAGACTATCCTCCCAGGCATCACTTCCTCTTTTTTTTGGGGGGGGTGTAGTGTAGTATGTGTTCTGTTGTCATAGGACCATCATCCCAGGCATCATTTTCTCTTTGGGGGAGGTCAGTGTAGTATATTTTCGTTCGTCATCATACTATCCTCCCAAGCATTATTTGTTTCTTTTTTAGGAGGGGGTACTTGAATATCTCTCTTGTGGTTATGATACCATTCTTCCAGGGATTACCTTCTTCTTTCGGGGGTAGTGACATATTTTTTTTAAATCGCATATTTTTTCTAGTGTTAATAATGTTTCTATTTTGTGAAAATTAAATGTACGTTTTTTTACGTTTAGTGAGTCGCATAAATTCCAAACTTCTGCCGAGTTGTAAAGCGTGGATCTTATTCAATCCATTTTCGTTTTTAGTCTTCAGGTTATATCCCTCTAACCCTAACCCTAACCCTAACCCTCTAACCCTAACCTAACCCTTAACCTTAACCCTAACCCTAAGCCTAACCCTAACGCCCACACCGATCAACTTTTTTCAACATTTGCTTCTTTCTGTGCTTCAACATCGTCCTAATATATGATGAGATTTTTATTTTAACTTTTGTTCTGATAAAATTCTTTCAAACACATTTTGAAAAATATCGTTCAAAATCTTTAGGCAGTAAGAAAAATAGCATTGTTGTTTATCGTCGTCAATACAGTGGCTACAATTTATTTTTTTAACATATTTCACCCCAAACAAGGCAGGCCGCCACTGTAGACGTAAGGGGTTACTGAGAATTAGGGTGTAGGTTTTGGGTGTCATCCAAAGTTGGGAGCTGTGTAGCGAGATGTCTGTTTACATTAGTTTTAAACCTCTGCATGTTGATACAGTCGGGGAAATAGAGATCAGGGAGGGAGTTCCAGAGGTCAGCAGCATGAAGAAAAAAGAAGCTATTGAAGTAGAAGGCTTTCCGGCATCAGGGGACCTCCACAGTGAATGGATGGGATTTATCTGATTGTCGAATTGGTCTAGTGTATTTACGTCGAGGGGACACCAGAGTAGCCAGTTCAGCGGAGCACAATCTATTTAAGTATTTGTAAAACAAGCACAAGGATGCAACATTGCGGCGATGGGACAGGGGTTGGAGCTTGGTTGATAGTGAGGGACCTATTAAGTTGGCGACTCTTTTTTGGACCTTAAACACTTGTAATGCTGAGACATTGGAATCAGCATTACTAAATTCTTTCTTTTTAATTTTTCCTTCACATGGAGTGACGGTGCACAACTCGGATTGATTCGATACAATTACGTTTGCAGGGATACCAAAGGCCGAGAAATCCATAAATCAATGTAGTGATAGACCCCGCCACGAGCGACTTCCTCAGTAGCCTATGTCTGCTAATGACGCGCCACACCGGGGACAAACATAAATTAACTTGGCTTTACGCGCGCCTCTCCTTCGCCATTATTCGTAAAAACGCCTTGAGCCTGCTCCCGGCCTGCCAAGTCAGCAGGACATTCGATGAAACTTCGAAAAGGGACAGTTTATTAATTAATCATTTTTTGCCTCTCCCAAAAGAAAAAAAGTATAACTGATTTTGTTATCAAGGTAATGTTGATTCAATGCAGTTTTTTGTGAATATTTATTTATGTCCATATGATCACGGCATGTGAACGAGAAGAAGAAAAAAAATGAATCAAACTATTAAACTCTGCAGCTTCTGGGTTCACTCTAAGAAAAGTGGGATTTGTAGAAAAGGATTTTGTCGTGTATTGAAGCGAAAAACAAATGATGTTTATTCAATTGCCAACTTTAAGAACGGGAATAGAAAGAAAAACGCCTGCGGTAATTCGTGTTCACTGGTCACGTTTGTTGATTTGACCTGGCCTTTGACGTGAGCGCTCACCACTAATCTTGAGCGGCCGCGATTTTTTTTTTTTGATTTTTACAATTGTATTCAAAACAATTCCGGTGAGGAGGTCGTCTTTGGTGATGGACTGATAACACGTGGCGTTCAAGGTGAAACAATCTGAAAATTACAAAAATGAATGGTCAATGGACAACATTAAATAGAAATTGAATTGAAGAATTTTGCATATATTCAAGCATGAATAAATAATTGACATATAAATACATCTAGCTATATATATATATATATATATATATATATATATATATATATATATAAAGAGGTGTACTAAAAGCGAACTTTTAGGAAAGGTAAAACCCTATTGTGAAGAGTATACAGCTCAATATCCAGGATAGAGCATGTAGAAATGAAGGAGAATGGAAAGGAATTAGAGAAAGCAAAAGCCAAATCAAAATTCAATTCAAAAGTTCAAAGCAAGGTATATTCCGCAAAAAGGCAATTTATTCAAGTTAAATTTTCCTTAAGCCAGGCTTTTCAAAGATCAAAATCTTATCATCAGAGGAAGTCGCTGGGATAGATAAGTTGGCAAAGGCCAAGATTTAAAATTTGAAAAAATAAAATAAAAGTTGTAGGGAAAGAAACGCAGGGCAAAACTGTGCCAGGGTGCAAGCAAATGTCCGATTGCCAAAAAGTCCGGTGTCGAAGAGTCCAGCGGAGAGAATAAGATGTAGATAGGTAGGTCGTTAGAGGCACGAGAAGTAATGAGAGAGGATTCAAAGTTAAATTCCAAGAAGCCACAACTTCAGGTACGGCGAAAATAGAAAATCCAAAAAGGGTAAAAAGTCCAATAAGAGGTACATTCGATGATGCAGGCAGGCGTCAGAGGAGATTAAGATGGAAAATATTCGCCATTAAAGATACTTCCCGGGCAGAGATGACAAAGGAAAGTGTTTTAAAGTGGGAAAAAGGGGCAGCGAGAATATTTAAAGCCTGCCCAGTTGAGAAAGCCGGCTAAATGAAGAAAAGCAAAGACAGTGAAAACAAGAATATAATATGCGACCAGTAGGCAAGGGAGGAAACGGGTAAGGGGTGTGTGGGAGGAGAAAGGGACGGGTACGAGGAAAGAGAGGGAGGAGGAGAAAGGGAGTGATGCGGTGAAGGAATGCGGATAAAACTAAGAGTGTGAAAGTGGGGGGGGGGTGAAACATAAAGTTGAAATTGGAAATTAGCGCGAATTAGGATTCAACTAGAAAAGGGGAAGAAAGGAGTGGGGGTAAGTTAACGAATGTTAGGATAAGGGGTTAAAATATCAGAATATGTATAAGAACAGAGTTCGGGGTTTAGATGTTTAATCAAATGACCTTAGATATAAACAATGAGGCAAAATATATATGAAGGGTAGGACTAGAAAAATGAGTTAAAAATTAAAAGAGTAAAGATAAAAAATAAAGATAAAAATAGTATAAAAAGTAGAAATAAGAAAATAAAAGAATAAAGAATGAAAAATAGATAATAAGATTAGTCTTAAGCTCGCAGGGAAAATTAAGGATTGACCGAAAGAATAAAAAATAAATAAATAAAAAAATAAAAAAAATAAAAAAATAAAAAAATAAAAAAATAATAAAAATAAGATACTAATAATAGAATGAGGGAAAAGTCGATAAGATTGGAGCTCAAGAATGAAAATTAGAATAAGGAAAAAGAAAAAGGAAAACAAGACCTCGAGAGGATATCCGGAATGGGAATCTCCAAGGTGGAAAAAATTATGGGTTGAAGTAAATGAGCAGTTACGGGATGCTAGTTCAAATAGATATGGGAAAATATAAACTTTGAAATTTTATTCAAAAAAGTTATATGGAGATTAATTAAGAAAATTGTTAAATAGGTTAGTGAAGGCCGGAAGAAGTAAGAGATATACAAGGTTAAAGAAGTGACAAAGGATTAAGCCAGAGGGAGAGTGGAGATCGCATTTAAAAGTAAATACTATGGGGGTTAAAAGATGTAGAGCGAGGGCGGGTTGGGGGTTGAGTAGTTTGAGAGAGATGTGCGAAGGGCGAGGTAAAACAAGGGGGGAATAATCGAGGCTATTAAAAGAGTGAGAAGAATTATTTAGAAGTAAAAACAGGAGGGGAAGAATAATTAGAGTGCACAGTGGAAACAGTAAGGAGTTCGATATCGAGGTGTGCAAAGGGGATATGGAGTAGATAAGGCTAATCAACAAGTAAATAAAAGGGCTAGGGTATAATATGAATAGAGTGGGTTAGTTATCACGTTGAAAGGGAAAAGAATGAAGAATGGAAGTGTTGAAGGGAAGCGGACGAATGCATTAAAAGAAGTTAAACGGGAAAGAAAATGGAAAGCCAAATAAAGTTATACAGTTAAGGAGGTTAAGTGGAAAGATTTAGGGGGTAATGGAAGAAAGGTGTTAAAACTAAGGGAAATGTGAAGCTAACGGAGTTTATGGGTAATTTTATTAAGTTAAGAGAAGGTTAAAGGGATGAGGGAGATATAAGTAGAGATTATAGAACAACAGGAATTAGAACTATCAGAAAGGGGATTCGAGATGTAAGGAGGGAAAATCCGAGATGAAGGGAGGGTATTTAATCAAATGGGGGAGGGGTGTCTGGGGGATTATTATGGTTGCTATACCTGAATTTACGTTTATGCCTGCAACTGGAGATAAGTTCATTCTTAGAATTAATAATATTTTTAGATTTAGTAGCAGTAGCTATCATAAAGGTTTCCAGAGTACAAAGTTGGCAATGGGATGCTCCAGGGGTATATGATTTGGACTTTTTAAGTATTGACCAGTGGAGTGAATAGGGAGTATTTTTAAGATTGAGGTTTCTAATTAGATTGGAAAGTGAAGTGCCTGTGCTGTTATCGCTGCTATTTTTAAAGGAATATATATGGTTAGAGATCCGGGTCTTAATGGGGAAAGAGGACGCCCCAATATATGTGTGTATCTTGAAGGGTGGTGCTATAGTTGCATTGGGATTGCTAATGGTATTAGAAGAGATTTGGGTTTGGAGATCCAAGTTATGCGAGGAAAGTTGTTTGGAGAAGTGGGGTGGAGCGGATATGGGGGAAATGTGAGTTGGCCCATGAGCACTATCTATTATTGGGGGTGCTTGGTTAGAGGTATGGCTGTATAAGCGGGAGTTTAGAGTAGAAGCGGATTGGGGTTGCGGGGAGATCCGGAGTTCGGGTGGAGTATGGGAACTGTGATTACTCACAACATTGGTGGAGCGGGGGAATTGTTTAACAGTACAAGCGTATATTACGTCCTTCTGTACACAGTTGTTGTGAAGGGGACAATCTCTAGGTTTACGGCCGTTACAAGTGGTGAGGGATGTGGTGGGTGGTTGCTGTTGGATATGTTTGATTTTCCTATTGTTAGAGGTTATGATAGTTTGTTCAATATTGGGCATAGTAGAGTATGATATTTTAATAGAATTTCTGTTAAGGATAGTGCTATATCTGTGGGGATGCTTAAAAGATCTGTCTAAGATTTGGAAAAATTCTTTAGGTATATTGGTTTTAACATTACTGCTGAAAGGCGGATTAAACCAAATGTTATTCTTTCTTCTAAGTTTTTTTCTTTGTTTGTGCGAATGTGGGTCTACCCGATTATCAATATCTTTAGTTCCTATGGGCTTATTAGAGTGTGTTTTGATTATCTTAGGTGCTGATGAGTTAAACTTTTTATTTCTGTGTGTGGTCATGTTGTGTGTAATAATGCCTGAAGATTTGTTAACTTGAGTAAGGGGGTTGCAGTTATATTTAATTTTGTGATTGTAGCCTGAGTTAAGCAAAGCATTATTGTAAAAGCTAGAATTTTGATCGAAGATAGATTTATTCGCAGATAGCTTAGAGATTCTATTAGATACTGAGGGTACTATTGAGTTTATGATGGATTTAGGGTGGTTAGATAGGCTATGTACGTAGAAAAGGGTTAAGTTAGGTTTATGGTATGGGCTGAAGGTTCCCGAGTTAAGATCTAATGTAAGGTCAAGAAAGTTGTATATTCTTTTCTCAGGTTCCACTGTAATGGTCAAACCAAAGTTTTTAAAGAAGTTATGCAGGTTTTTGATAGTGTTGTTATATTGTCTCGATCTCTCCCCAGATACAAACAGGGCTTTCTCAACTGGGCAGGCTTTAAATATTCTCGCTGCCCCTTTTTCCCACTTTAAAACACTTTCCTTTGTCATCTCTGCCCGGGAAGTATCTTTAATGGCGAATATTTTCCATCTTAATCTCCTCTGACGCCTGCCTGCATCATCGAATGTACCTCTTATTGGACTTTTTACCCTTTTTGGATTTTCTATTTTCGCCGTACCTGAAGTTGTGGCTTCTTGGAATTTAACTTTGAATCCTCTCTCATTACTTCTCGTGCCTCTAACGACCTACCTATCTACATCTTATTCTCTCCGCTGGACTCTTCGACACCGGACTTTTTGGCAATCGGACATTTGCTTGCACCCTGGCACAGTTTTGCCCTGCGTTTCTTTCCCTACAACTTTTATTTTATTTTTTCAAATTTTAAATCTTGGCCTTTGCCAACTTATCTATCCCAGCGACTTCCTCTGATGATAAGATTTTGATCTTTGAAAAGCCTGGCTTAAGGAAAATTTAACTTGAATAAATTGCCTTTTTGCGGAATGTACCTTGCTTTGAACTTTTGAATTGAATTTTGATTTGGCTTTTGCTTTCTCTAATTCCTTTCCATTCTCCTTCATTATATATATATATATATATATATATATATAGTGATACATCTTCCTTGATATCTATACATAATTTTATACACACACACACACACACACACATATATATATATATATATATATATATATATATATATATATATATATATAAAGTGGTGTACTAAAAGCGAACTTTTAGGAAAAGTGAAACCTATTGTGAAGAGTATATAGCTCAATATCCAGGATAGAGCAGGTAGAATGAAGAAGAATGGAACGAAATTAGAGAAGCAAAAGTCAAATCATAATTCAATTCAATTGCTCAGAGCAAATATACCTTGCTCTGAGCAATTGAATTGAATTATGATTTGACTTTTGCTTCTCTAATTCCTTTCCATTCTTCTTCATTATATATATATATATATATATATATATATATATATATATATATATATATATATGTGTGTGTGTATATATATATATGTATAAATATATATATATATATGTATATATATATATATATATATATATATATATATATATAGTAAGCTATGAAAATATATTTTCATAGCTTACTACCTAGCTCTACTAACGTATCGAGCACTGTTAAAGTAAATACTGAAAATTGATACATAATAAATTATATCTCTTTATAACATTTTATGTGGATACGTGAAATAGTTATATATATATATATATATATATATATATATATATATATATATATATATTATAGTGATACATCTGGCTTTATATCTATACATAATTTATATACAGACATATATATGTATATATATATATATATATATATACACACATATATATACACACACACACATATATATATATATATATATATATATATATATATATATATATATATATATATATATATATATATATATATACAAGAGAGAGGGAGAAAAATAAATTATAATAAAATATACTTAGCTTTAACAATTTACAGACGTTTCACGCTATTACCGATCATGCACATCTCTCTCTCTCTCTCTCTCTCTCTCTCTCTCTCTCTATATATATATATATATATATATATATATATAATGTATTTTTATGTAATTATTTTTATTGGTGATTGTAGCGTTCGTTGTTATTTTGCTTACTATTATTTCGATTGTCTCACTTTCCTAAGTGATTAAGATGCAGAAAATTGCATTATATATATATGCACATAAATATTAGAAGAACTTGCAGCATATAACCTTTTATAAAAATTACTGCATTTTGCATTAAATAACCGGAAAAAGGGTTGATATGCCGTAAAAGGAAACAACGAACTATATTAGTATTTACATACAAAGTGGTTCAATATCTGTCCAACATACAAAGCAAGTACTTGTCCCTTTCTTTTCTTCTGTCGTGTGCCTAACATTAAACCGAATTTCCATGTGCGGCTTGTAAAGAACGACTGATATGAAGAAATATGGGGATAAAATGATCCGACGTAATGTAAAATGAAAAAGGAAAGCCGAAAACTATGTGATTTATGTATTCATCAACATTTCGTCTTTATTAAAAGACTTCCTCAGGATGACGAAAGCAATGTAGAAAAATCATACAGAACATTAATTTTGCTTTGTCAGAAAGTGTCCAGACTTCGGCATGGTTGTTGACGTGAACAAGTAGAGAATTAAAAACATGATTTTGGTTGTAGCGTTATCAGCAGTTGTCTGTCTCCTACAAAGGACGCAAAATGAATGGGATTCATGGCTTCGACTTGTTAGTTACTGGCTATTTTAGCTAGGAAGTTTGTCGGGGTCAAAATATGTCACATCCAAGCTTGGCTGGCAGTGGATGTGGGGGACGGGTGTGGGAAGTATGAATCTGCCGTTTCTACTAAACTGGGAGGGGAAAGGGGGAAAAGAAAAGAAAAAAGAGAAAGAAAAAAGGAAGGGAAAAGAAAATATGATAAGAAAGTAAAGATGTGGAGAATTTTTGGCTGATTTTGAAACGCAAAATATGATTGAAAATAAAAGTTTTGGCATAGAGAGAAAGAGAAGGGGGGTATGGTCCTTATGACAAACTAGGCAAATGCAGACACTCGGTGGTAATCCTAGCTACTCCAAAATGAATCTGTCAAAATGGCTTTCCAAATGAAAGAAACAAAGATGTACGGTCGTTTAAAGAGAAGCGAAAGGAAATAAAGAAATCTTCCTACTTATCTAGGGAAACATTTATTCAGTTTCCATCGTCTTATTTAGCGCAATCGTGATTTAGTGTTGTTTCAGATTTACTTAAAACAAATACCAAGTGACTGGCCGGCGCTAAAGATGGTGATTTAAGTGATTTATTGCAAAAACTGACAAAAGTGATCCCTCAATATAAATAAATGTGCAGTAAATATGATATACAACACTTCTATGGAAATGATATCTGAATATAACTTGTTAGGCCTGAAAGTAACAGGATTCTTAAGATGATAAATACATTTATAACATGGTGTCTCCATATCAATTCGTATATTACAATTTACCATTAATGTTAAATCTTCCTACTTGCTCTCTCTCTCTCTCTCTCTCTCTCTCTCTCTCTCTCTCTCACACACACACACACACACACACTCTTGCTCTCTCGCTCTCGTATCGATATATATATTTATATATGAAGAAAAGTGGGGATGAAATGATCCGACGTAATGTAAAATGAGAAAAGGAAAGTTAAAAACTATGCGATTTATGTATTCATCAACGTTTCGTCTTTATTGAAAGACTTTCTCAGGATGAAGAAAACCGTGTAGAAAAATCAGACTGAATATTAATTTTGATTTGTCAGAAAGTGTCCAGACTTCGGCATGGTTGTTGACGTAAACAAGCAGAGAATGAACATCATGTTTTGGTTGTAGCGTTATCAGCAGTGGCCTGTCTCCTTCAAAAGACGCGAGATGAATGGTTATACACGGTTTCTCCATACTAATTGGTATATTACAATTTACCATTAATCTTAAATCTTCCTACTTTGTCTCTCTCGCTATCGATATATATATATATATATATATATATATATATATATATATATATAGTCTCGGAAGTTTCTCAACCATTAAAACTATATTTTAAAAAAAAAATTTAGTCCCAAGTCTTTCAGTGGAAAATCACTCATGTAAGTCAATTTATTTTTTACAGTTATTATATTAGTTTGTTTCTAACACTATTTTAAGGGATCATCAGTTGTTTACCCTGAAAAACTATATATATATATATATATATATATATATATATATATATATATATATATATATATATATATATATGTGTGTGTGGGGGGGGTGATGGCTGTGTGTGAGCTAGAAACATTACATTTAATATTTAGGTGATAAAAAGCGTCATAGCCTGGGGGTAAAACGCCAGACGATTGATATCAACATCGAAGGTTCGATCCTTGTCTAAGTTAGACATGCTGATGACGGTTCCACGGATTACTTTTATGTACGTATAAAATTAACGAAAAATACGTCCTATAAAGTTAAGGGCGACTAATAATGCAATTTTCTGCATCTTAATCACATTCATTTTCCATTACTTTATATTATTTCTTAAAATTTTTCAAATATTGAATTTTAGTTATTTCCTTGACAACTTATCCATCTATGTAATTCCTTTGATGATAAGATTCCAATCTTTGAAAAGCCTAGCTTAAGGAAATAAAAAATAAACATGCTAGAACTTCATTTATATCTATCTATCTATATATATACAATAATATTTTTATAAATAAATATTAATTATTTAAATACCTAGAGACATCGATGTTTCATGCTAACGCAATCTTCAGTCTAGGAACTAATTCTCAACGGTCGGTAGGCGCGAACCCCGATCACAAATCGCCACTGATTCGTAGTCGGGGATCTTATCCATCGGCCATAGCCAATTAGTTAGTAAATATAGAGGAACTTTAAATGTAAATAGCGAAATCGGCGGCTATTTACCATATATATATATTTACCATATATATATATATATATGTGTGTGTGTGTGTGTGTGTGTGTGTGTGTGTGTGTGTGTGTGTGTGTGTGTGTGTGTGTGTGTGTGTGTGTGTATGTAT
>OY744547.1:5160487-5190487 GCA_963556195.1 Sepiola atlantica
ATCGCGGACTTAGCACTTGTATAAGCCGACTTTACAATACAAAAGGGGATTCAAGTATCTAACAGTGAAACATAAACAGGCGACCTTAACATGAATTGTGAAATATAAAACGGGGATCATCAGCTGTTTACCATGTAACTGTTTCGGAGATTTAAAAATAGAACAGTTTTAAAATGCATGGCTCTCCAGTTGTACTGATCAAATGACCAATAACCAAATGTCGAAAAGATTTTGTTTAATTTCATTAATATATATATATATATATATATATATATATATATATATATAAATCATAATAATAATAATAATAATAATAATAATAATAATAATAATAATAATAATAATAATAATAATAATAATAATAATAATAATAATAATAATAATAATAATAAAAAGCTTAAGTACCTTTAGTACCAGATAGGCAAATATCTAAGAGGAATGAAACCTAGCCATACAGATCTAAATACCCAATATATATATATATATATATATATAGGGAGAGAGAGAGAGAGAGAGATAGAGATAGAGAGATAGAGATATATATATATAGAGAGAGAGAGAGAGATATATATATATAAAAAGATAGATATATAGAGAGAGAGAGATATATAGATATATATATATATATATAGAGAGAGAGAGAGAGAGAGAGAGATAGATAGATACATATATAGACACATACATATATATATATATATATATATATAATATAAATAGAGAGAGAGAGAATTAAAAGATGAGAATGAAAATTGCAAAATTACAAAATCTATTACGTCTTCAGTTGTTCAAAACAACATATTTATTATTCCTTCCTAAACCCATGGCTTTTCAAAGAATGGAATTCTTATTATCAGAGGAATACAGAGAAGTAAGTTGGTAAAAGAATTATCGACGTCAAAATTTGACAAGATAAAGTATCATTTAAGATAAATGAAAAAAGAAAAAGAATAGAGAAACAGTAAATGCAATTATAATGGATGTATAAAGAAGTTTATCGTTGAAGGCGCCGCGAGGTTCAATATTAATAAATCCAGGAAAAAAATTCGTAAAATTCGTAACATTTTGTGACCGCCAGGTGGCAAATTTTCGAATAAAATTGTACAAAATCTGCGACACTGGCATGTCGATGTTATCGATTAACAGTTATTATAAACTGAGATCTCATCAGGCAGAGTTAGAATCCGATCTTAACCTTGGATCATATTTGGAAAGAATGAAATGGGGAAAAAAGAAGAAGAAAAGAAATTTAAAATTTCAAAGTTTGGGAAGTCACGTGGTTGGGACTGTTAAGAACAAAATCCAAATATAAAATAAAATAAAATATAATATAATAAAATAAAGTAGAAAGAGAGAGATATAATAAAATGGGTAGAATAAAAAGATAGATAGATAGATAAATAGAAAAATAGATAGGTAGATAGATAGAAAAAATGAAATCGTCTGTTGATTCAGACAGAAATAGTGGAAAAGGAATGTACATGCAACAGAATGTGTCAAAAAACCGTCGAAAGTTTCAACCCAGGGTAAACCGCATATTCTCAAATCAGTTGTAATCGATGGCAGCATATATATATATATATATATATATATATATATATATATATATATATATATATATATATATATATATATATATATATATATATATATATGAAGCAATCCAACAAAAGATATAAGCGTCAACTAATATCTTATAATTAGTGAAACATCCGGATAAAAACTGAAGCTCAATATACTGGATAGAGCATTAATATTATAATATGAAATGAAGTAATAAAATAAGGTGTCAATCAAATTTTATTGGAATTCAAAGTTCAAGCAAAGTATCCTTAAGTCCTTAGCTCATGAGTTTTCAAAGATAATTCTTCTCTTCAGAGGACCATTACCGCAGTTATACTACTACAGGTAATAAAATTACGCTTTGAAAATATATAAAATTATATACACAAATACATAAAAATACATAACATCAAACATATCAACCCAAAAACATACTTTTTGTTGAATCCATACAGTCCATCCAGGTCATACATATTGAGAAGCATAATCAGGAAAGACATTACTCCAAGTTACAAACAGCAGTCCAAATACGTGTAATTGAAGGGGCTGACAAAGTTATCCAGTCCTGAAATGTGTCAATATTCAATGTTAATGATAAATAAATCAAATAATATAGAAAGTCCAATCAAAGTTCCAAAATCCCGAAATGTGCAACCCAAGTCAAATCAAAGTTCGTTGTTTAATTAGAAAACCCGTTAAATCCAAATTGAGCAAAAAAAGACTGAATCCCAATCTCATCTTGCTAGCAGAACGAAAAAATAAGTTATCTTCTCTCACCAGCGATACTTTGCTTGAACTTTGAATTCTAATAAAATTTGATTGACACCTTATTTTATTACTTCATTATATATTATAATTTTATATTATAATATATATATATATATATATATATATATATATATAGCAAGTTCCGCTCGAGCGTCGAACACTGTAGACGACATAACATTCCCCCCGCCTCACGGGTAAGTGTATCTTAGTTTTAATTACTACCCGCAGCCGTGTGGTCCAGAGCGTTCGTCTTGTGACACCTACACGTCGTCTGTAGGAGAAAAAAACACTTTAATATTTCATGCATATATATATTTAAATTGTGTGTATTTAGACAGCATTTCTTCATTTATGCAAACATTGTTAAAAATAACAAAATTCGTCTGTTTAATTATACCTTTTTTATTTTTTCAATTTTTATGATGGTCTTTTTTGCATTAAAATCAAAAAATTAATTAATGTTTCACAGGTTTCACAGGTTTCACAAACGTTTTCGGTTCTTCGTCGAATCATCCTCAGATGTCAAAAGCAAATGAACAAAAAAGCCGGAGAAAGAAGAGAATTTTAAAAAGACGGCGGAGAAACGCGCAAAGAACGTTTTCCGCATTGTTCCAGGAAGTCGTTGGCGATTTTAAATTCAGCAACGCTGGATGGCATCACAGAACAAAATCGCATTACGTTAAGCATTTTAAAATGTTACCACTGGTTTCAGATGTGATGTTGTTAATTTTAGGTTGTTGTGTTTTTATGTAGATAGCTTCCAGTATATTTAATTTTTTTTAATTGGTTTCAGAATGTATAATTTTAGTGTTATTAACTAGAATTTGTCTTAAATCAGATGGAGGGCAGTTATGTTTTTGTAGATGTTAGTAAATTGAAGTAGAGTTTACAAGATGCATGGTGACGCGGCGGGATTGGGTAGTGCTTGTTAAACGTTCGTGAAACCTGTGAAACCTATGGGACATTAATTAATTTTTTTGATTTTAATACAAAAAATGACAATCAGAAAAAAAAATTTTAATAAAAAAGGTATAATTAAACAGACGCATTCTGTTATTTTTAAGAATGTTTGCATATATATATATATATATATATATATATATATATATATATATATATATATATATATGTGTGTGTGTGCGTGTGCGTGTGCGTGTGTGTGTGTGTGTGTGTGTGTGTGTGTGTGTGTGTGTGTGTGTGTGTGTATTCCAATGATCCGTCCATTTGTTTAGGCGATTACCTTGTACATCGATATATATAAATATATACACACAACTAACTTTACTTAGAGAGAGACACGGTAATTATATCTCATAACCGGCAAACCCCGTTCGCTATCTAACACGAATGCTTCTTCTTCTTCTTCTTCTTCTTCTTCTTCTTTTTTCTTCTTCTTCTTCTTATTCTTCTTATTCTTCTTCTTTCGTTTGCTTCACGGCATCTCACTGTTAGATCACGGTTGAGAAAAGCCACGCTAATGTTTTCTTGTCTAGCGCAGCTATGCCGGAGTGGTCGATGTTTAAGGCATGACTCGATGATGTGGTCTCGCCTGAAGTCACGACGCCCATTCTCGGTGCATGCCCACCAACTCCTGCTTTCAACACCCGGTGACGTCACAAAACGAATCTGGCTGAAACGTTGCTGGACGGAGGAATGGCAGGCAGCAGATAAATCAAGGTTGCACAGATTTGTGGAGGACCCGGATAACCTACCAGACATGGACCTCCCTCGCTGGCAGTGGACAATGCTCAACCGTTTCACCGTGACCATGAAAGGATGGGGACTCAGGGACTCAGGGACTCAGCTGTCTGCGACTGTGGTCACTCTGAACACGAATGCAGTCGTGCGTTACTGAATAGACATTGAAAATTGCGTACTAAATTCGATCACATAAAACGAAACTAAATATTAAGAATTTTGGTTCGGTCCTAGGGGTGGCGGTGAGGGTGACGAGAGTACATTTATTTTCTAATTATATTTGTCTTTATCAAAAGATATCCTTTTCTGATGTTTTATGACAGCCATTCTTACTAACAATATACCACATGTTTTCGACGTGTCGTCTTTAATATCATGAAGTTATAAAGATGTGACACGTAATTCTTTCTTTCTTTCAAGTCTGCGTCTTTTGTAATAAAAGAAGAAAGAAAAACGGCGCGGATTTTTATCTTTCGGAGTCTGCAATTGAGTCAGCGCTTTCATCCTGGCTTTTTGATTAGTGGTTCCGAAATAAGAATTAATATTCTTTGACATCAGCTTCTGACTTCTGGCTGGGGAAGGTTAATCGATCCGTCTCACGAGGAACGCATCGATTTTCCTGTAATCAAAAACCTCTGATCACAAAGAAAGGAAAGGAAAAATAGTAGTAGTATTGTTAATACTAGTAGCAGTAGTAACAGTAGTAGGAGGAGGAGTAGTAGTAGTCGATGTAGTAGCAGTAGTAGTAGCAGTAGTAGTAGCAGTAGTAGTGGAAGTAGTAGCAGTAGTAGAGGTAGTAGTAGTCGATGTAGCAGCAGTAGTAGCCGTAGTAGTAGTAGTAGTAGTAGTAGTAGTAGTAGTAGTAGTAGTAGTCGATGTGGTAGCAGTAGTAGCAGTAGTAGTGGTAGTAGTAGTCGATGTAGTAGTAATTGTAGTAGTAATTGTAGTAGTAGCAGCAGTAGTAGTAGTAGCAGTAATAGCAGTAGTAGCAGTAGTAGTAGTAGTAGTAGTAGTAGTAGTAGTAGTACCAGTAGTAGTAGTAGTAGCAGTAATAGCAGTAATAGCAGTAGTAGTAGTAGTACCAGTAGTAGCAGTGGTGGTAGTAGTAGTGAGTAGTAGTCGATGTAGTAGTAGTAGTAGCAGCAGCAGTAGTAGTAGTAGTAGTAGTAGTAGTATATTTAGTAGTAGTAGTAGGCCATGTAGTAGTAGTATATGTAGTAGTAGTAGTAGTAGTAGTAGTAGTAGTAGTAGTAGTAGTAGCAGCAGCAGCAGCAGTAGTAGTAGTAGTAGTAGTAGTAGTAGTAGTAGTAGTAGTAGTAGTAGTAGTAGTAGCAGCAGCAGCAGCAGCAGCAGTAGTAGTAGTAGTAGTAGTAGTAGTAGTAGTAGTAGTAGTAGTAGTAGTAGTAGTAGTAGTAGCAGTAGCAGTAGTAGTAGTAGTAGTAGTAGTAGTAGTAGTAGTAGTAGTAGTAGTAGTAGTAGTAGTAGTAGCAGCAGTGGTGGTGGTCGATGTAGTAGCAAGATGGGCTCTGTAGTAAGTGGTATTTACTCAGCCGTCATCGTGGTTTCAATGCAGTGTTCCTTTCAATAGTCGAACACTTTACGACAGCTGCCTTTAAATAGGATTACGCAATCTCACAGAGTGATGGCAATCTCCCCCCCCCCCAAAAAAAAAAGGTCTGGTAGCATCGTGAGATACTGATGGGACGCTTCGGATTAGTAGTAATGATGTTTATCCCTGAATCCAGAGTCATCATCTGATAGAAGACTTTGTTGGAAACAATCCTGCTGTACAAGCAACATTTATTATTGTATAAACAGTTTATATACTTACTGATCATATTGACAGATGCATGTCCTCAAATGTATGATTGTCATCTTATGGTTCGATTTGGATATTAGTGTCCAAAGATTGTTTATTCGGTGATGCTGACCATCGGCCATTGTGTGCAACCGCGATAATGTCGTTGATAACGCTCGGGTCAAGCACCCGTTTGCGTGCTATGACAGCTCCAAACAAAACAAACATATGTCTATACCTACAATAAACTGGATTGATATTCATGAAAAATGTCTCTTTAAAAGACATATATGCTTACTTCACATCGTTTCAGTGTCGTTGTTTTCCACTGAAAAGCTCGATGTAATTACGCCAGGGCATCAAGGACATTACAAAGCGATGCTATCGAATGGGTCTTAATATGTTTCGAGTTATCTGCCCCTGATTAAAATAAGTTGGTTCTTGACGACGATGCGAATGGAAAACGCACGTATCTGAACCTTACGGTGTGAATGCAATACACACATGAACTCTAATTGCTGGCAATTCCTGGTGGATAAGTAAAATAAACTCGACTGTCGGATAAATGGAATCGGAATAATTACGGAATATTAATCAAGGATTGCTTTTTTGGAAATGTCAAGCGGGAATGCATTGCATTTAATTGCACAGGAAAAAGGGGAATCGTAATGAAAGTGAAACGTCTTTATTCAAAAAGATTGTTGAAGATATAAGATGCACTGTGAAACGCACAGAACATTATTTTTAAAGTACGGTGATTTTGTCGGCTCTCAATTCAGCATTTTTAACATACCCAAGAGTTGATAGATTCACTAATTTATTTCATTTTGCAACCGCCTGACGACGACCGATGTCGGTCAAAAACGTTCGCACAAAATGCGGAGATTTTTTACACTCCTTGGAAAAAACGGATCAAAAAGCTGAATGAGCAGAAGTTGGCACTTCTGTTTAATCAATATATATATATATATATATATATTGTAAATAAATATTAATAATTTATTACCTACAGACATCGATGTTTCATGCTTACGCAATCTTCAGTGCAGGAAGCTAATTCCCGACTGTCGGCGGGCGCGAACTCCAATCACAAATCATCACTCATTCGCAGTCAAGAGACTTACCCGTTTGCCACCACAAATTAGCTTGGAATTTAGGAGGAATTTAAATGCCAGGTCGGTGGATATATATATATATATATATATATATACGAGGCCTGTCCAAAACCTATCTGTCCTTAGACTAGAAAAATATATCAAATACGTGACGGGGTTCGGTAGGCCCCTTGTGCTTGCACACACTTAACCCACCGAGCCATCCACTGACAGAAACATATTTGTAAGACTTCTTGAGGATGATCATTTTAAGAAAAATTTCATGCAAGTAGTGGCTACTACGTCTTCTCATCAACCCATCATGTCAACCCAATATTTATATGTACTTGCATGACATTTTTCTTAAAATTATCATCCTGAAGAAGTCTTACAAATAAAGACGAAACGTTGATGAATACATAAAAAAAACATCTTTTGGTGTTGCCTTACTCATTTCCCATATATATATATATATATATATATATATATATATATGTGTGTGTGTGGGGGGGTGTTCTTAAAGAGTATTCACTGCTCGTAAAATAAAATAATTCATAATCAAATTCAGTTCATTAGCTACGTTGTAATTTTACAAAATATCGATTTTTCAGTTTCAAAATATCGATTTTTCTTGTTTTATAATAAGCAAAATTTAGGAAATGCTTTCTCTCTCTCTCTCTCTCTCTCTCTCTATATATATATATATATATATATATATATATATATATATATATATATATGGGGGTAGGGTTAGGGTTAGGGTTATTGCTCCTCAATTAAAAGTCAACTTATTTGACTAATAAAAACAAGAAGGATGTCGATATTTCCGATATCGAACGAAAATAGAAACATCAAAAGAATGAGATTAAAGCTGATTTAAAATCAATGGATAATAATATACCTCACCTGCTTGCCACTTACCTTTGCCATATTTGTTAGCGAACGCATTGTTTTCTTGTGGAGCAGGTGAATTTGAAGTACTCACCTAAAGTTTTCTTTTGGTAATTCGGTGCAAGCACTCAAATTCCAAAAGGTCATGCTTCATCAGATCGTTTAAATTCTTTCTTTTTTTTTTCAACTTTTTTCTGAGTCGTCGAAATTTTACAAAAACATTTTTCTACTTTTGTTTTTCTACGTTATATATGTGTGAATCACGTACGATCATTCATCTAAAGCTTAAATGGTTAGTTTTGTTGTTTAGTTTTACGGCATATCAACCTTTTTTCGGGTTATTTAATACTGAATACTGTCATTTTGGTAAAGGTTTTATGCTTTAGGTTCTATATATTTTTTTAATGGAAATCGCTACAGACAATGCATGAAGCCACTGGCTGTAAGGAGCTAAAAAAATACTACTTCAAGGTCAAAAACTAGCCAACAATAAGTGTTAGATGGATAGATTCCGACCTAGAAAACAGCAATTATTTCCTCTTCGTCAGAAACCTCGCTCATGGAATGTGAGGACTAAAGGACAAAATAAGGGAAGCGAGAGTTACAAACTCTCAAAACCACACATAGTGATTGAAATTGAGATACTCAATCACATTCGGCACCGATAATTTATTTTAATAAATCATTTTATTTTTCAAAATCATTTTATTTTTCAAAATCATTTTATTTTTCAAAATCATTTTATTTTTCACAATCATTTTATTTTTCAAAATAATTTTATTCTTCAAAATCATTTTATTTTCCAAAATCATTTTATTCTTCAAAATCATTTTATTTTTCAAAATCATTTTATTTTTCAAAATCATTTTATTTTTCAAAATCATTTTATTTTAATAAATCAATTTATTGTTCAAAATCATTTTATTTTTCAAAATCATTTTATTTTAATAAATCATTTTATTCTTCAAAATCATTTTATTTTTCAAAATCATTTTATTCTTCAAAATCATTTTAGTTTTCAAAATCATTTTAGTTTTCAAAATCATTTTATTTTTCAAAATCATTTTATTCTTCAAAATCATTTTATTTTTCAAAATCATTTTATTTTTCAAAATCATTTTGTTTTTCAAAATCATTTTATTTTTCAAAATCATTTTATTTTTCATTGGTGCCGAATGCGTTGTGATTGTTTTATTCCTAAATTATCCTTTTACGTATACATTTTTAAAAGCTTTATTTTAAAATAATTACAATAGTAAAATCCATTTTAAGATACATCGTGGGTGAAACTTGAGACTAGAGTTCTCTCCCCCTTATTTGACTCTCTCAAATTAAAGATTTTTTAAAATTCGGACCTATAGTCCACAAACACTATAATTTCTTTCGGTCAACAACAGAGACGGAGAAAAGAATAAGAAAACAAACAAAATATCTTCTAGTTTTTCTTCTATTTTGTTTTATTGCGTTTATATCATCATGTTATTTCAACAAGACACAAAAAGAAAACACGTACAATTTCGTTTATGGTTGAAAATAGTTTTACTTCTGTTTCATTGAGGCGATTGGCATGAAACACGATTTTATGCCATGGCCGATAGACTTCGAAGCGAATGTCTCTGTGTATGTTTACAAGTCTTGTTTGTGAGTTGTAGCTATGTCTATTTTCGTCAGTGAACTTACGGGTGTCATCTATGTGTGTGTTTATTTTAATTTACCTGGCTGTAACATAAATTCGTTTACTGCGATGAGTGAGTACCTGCTTGACTCGTCTGATCACCTTGCGTTTGTTCCTTTTCTCTATGTGCATGTGTCTTCTGTCGCTAATGAACGTCCGGTTATCATCTATGTGTTTGTGTGCATTTGTCTGGCTTTAAACTAAATTCTTCTTCTGCGGTGAGTGCCTTCTTCACTCGTCTGATCACCTTGTGTTCTCTCCATTTTTTCTTCTCTCACTCTCTTTTTCTCTGTCTATTTATCTATATCGCTTACGTCACGATCTATGTACATAACATTTTTCATATTTCTGCCTATGTTTACAAAGATAATTCCGATTTAGATATTTTTGACGAATTACATTTATTCACTAAATTCTAATATACTATTTTACCTACTTTAAAATATCATTTATTCACTAAATTCTAATATACTATTTTACCTACTTTAAAATATCATTTGTTTACTAAATTCTAATAACTATTTTGCTTATTCTCTGTTGACTGACGTCATAATAATCCTGATACAAATTCGAATTTTCAGATTTTCGGAATAAAATGTTATTCAATATTTTCCAAACACAAGGATTCGATATCTTATGTTTTCGTCGCTTCGAGTTCTTTTTCAGTAACTTATGGCCAAATTATACGTACACAGACACTTCATGTTACAATGATACTCAAATATTTCTTGGGTTGAAAAACGATTGAATTTGTCAAGCAATGTATGTGCGTATGAATAAAAATCATTTAATGAAAAACGATACAGAGAAATAAATAGAGATAGAAAAAAGAAAGATTTATTGTTTGTATGTTGGCGTCTTCCTTTATTTTTCATTTATTTTCATTTATTTTTCATTTATTTTTCATTTACTTTTAATTTATTTTTCCTTTATTTTCCTTTATTTTCCTTTATTTTTACTTTATTTTTCCTTTATTTTCCTTTATTTTTCCTTTATTTTTCCTTTATTTTTCATTTATTTTTCATTTATTCTTCCTTTATTTTTCATTTATTTTCATTTATTTTTCATTTATTTTTTATTTATTTTTCATTTATTTTTCATTTATTTTTCATTTATTTTCATTTATTTTTCATTTATTTTTCATTTATTTTTCATTTATTCTTCCTTTATTTTTCATTTATTTTCATTTATTTTTCATTTATTTTTAATTTATTTTTCATTTTTTTTTCATTTATTCTTCCTTTATTTTTCATTTATTCTTCCTTTATTTTTCCTTTATTTTTCATTTATTTTTCATTTATTTTTCATTTATTTTTCATTTATTTTAATTTATTTTTCATTTATTTTTCATTTATTCTTCCTTTATTTTTCATTTATTTTCATTTATTTTTAATTTATTTTTAATTTATTTTTCATTTATTTTTCCTTTATTTTTCCTTTATTTTCCTTTATTTTTCATTTATTTTTCATTTATTTTTCATTTTTTCTTCCTTTATCTTTCATTTATTTTAATTTATTTTTCATTTATTTTTCATTTATTTTTCATTTATTTTTCATTTATTTTTCATTCATTTTTAATTTATTTTTCCTTTATTTTAATTTATTTTTCATTTATTTTTCATTTATTTTCCTTTATTTTCCTTTATTTTTCCTTTATTTTTCATTTATTCTTCCTTTATTTTTCATTTATTTTCATTTATTTTCATTTATTTTTCATTTATTCTTCATTTATTTTTCCTTTATTTCTCATTTATTTTTCATTTACCCTTCTTTTATTTTTCCTTTATTTTTCCTTTATTTTTCTTTTATTTTCATTTATTTTTCATTTACTTTCATTTATTCTTCATTTATTTTTCCTTTATATTTCCTTTATTTCAATTTATTTTTCATTTACTTTTCATTTATTTTTCATTTATTCTTCCTTTATTTTTCATTTATTTTGCTTCATTGATTTCTTTCTTAATCGAATTCTTTTTACGATGTTTACATTTTAAATTTCAACCCTGTTTATTGATTTCAGAAGTGTCGACGACATTCTTAAAAAATATGGATTGGAAAGGCGATAAAAATAGAATACATTTGCAACAATGGCGACCGCTTCAATCATAAGTGGAAACGCTCGAGGGCAAAATAATTATGCATTGTTTTGTTGCGCGCGAAATGTGCGGTAATATTTAAAGTACATTTAAGGATAATTCTGACCGGATTTACGTATTTATGATAATCATCTCTAAATCATCATTCTATTTCTTTCATTAAATCATGGGAGTCTTCTTTGACCCTATAAACTAAGAAATAACTAAATTATAGTTTTATCATGTGTCATATTTTAACGCCGACCAAACTTGGCTGAGAAACGGTTGTTCCAGTACCGGATTTTTCTTTTTTTATTCTAGATTTTCAGATGTTCGATAAGCGTAATATTTATCAAGTGAGCTGAATGGGTGTAAATTTAAAGATATATACACAAATAATATATATATATATATATATATATATATCATCTAGTCGTGGTGGTGTCACGGATCCTCCTGACTCTCTCACGCCATCTCTCTCTATCCTCCATCACATCTGGTTGGTCTTCATAGGTGAATTGTGAGTCTTCTATTAGTCGTTTGATGTAGGTTCTGTGCGGTCTACCAACTGAGCCACATCCCTGTTTTAGCATCCACCGAAAAACATCGCTGATGATTTTATCCTTAACCCTCCAGCAATGTCCAGCAAATTTGGTTCTTCTCCCTCTGATCAGGGCTGAATTCCGACGAAGGTGCCTATAGGTTGCTATCTCGTGGAATGCTGTCTCTATATATCTTAAATGTGTGTTAATAAACAAATATATGAGAATGAATTTGAATGAGAAAACTTCTATCTATTTACTTTTTACAAAGAGGATTTACTAATTAATTTGAACATTTATGTTGGAGCTTGATACGACAACGCCTTTCTAAAATGTCCGTCTCCGTTGGAAGCCAAAGGGAAGTTACTCTGCAATCGAACGCAAGGGAAGCACCTCTCATCCCTAAAAAGCCAAGGGGACGTCACTCTCCAAATTCTCAAGGGAAATAACTCTGACAAGTTTATCTCTTATTAATATGTCCATTCTGAATGTCTCATTAGTTTCTAGGTAGAAATGCTTATAGCTGACACTTTATAAGAAAGCAAATAATATTTACATTCAAATCTGCACATATATTGTTTAGTTTTTTTATATTTATTCAATCTTGTTTTTTACGTTTGTCCGACCAAAACAAGGCTGTTGCCACTTAATTGTAAGCGGCTAGTGTTATAGGAGCCAGATTTATGGAGGCAACCTGGGTGAGCAGTTGGGCAGCTAGATGTTTGTTAGCATTACGTTTAAATTTCTGCATGTTGGTACGGCCAGGGAAACAAGAATCACGTAAAGAATCCGAAAGGCAAGCAGTCTGATGGAAGAAGTTATTAGAGTAGAAAATCTTCCGATATTTAAGGACCTCTACAGTATAGGGGTGCGATTTTGCTGCTAATCTGGTAGGTTAAGGGTATTTACGTTGAGGGGCTGAGAGTTCAGTAAGTTCATCGGAGCACATTCCATGGAAGTTTTTGTTAAACAAGCACAGGGATGAAACATGGAGACGATACGACAGAGACTGTAGCTTGTCAGACAGTGTGGAAGCTATTAAGTTGAAAATTAATTTGTGCACCTTTTCTTTGAGAGAGAGAGGGGCTAGTGGTTGGTGCACCAGCGCAGATGTGGCAACGGTACTCTATCTTCGGGTGAATGGCGGATTTATAGAGATATGGAATACTGCCAGGTGTCAGTGGTTTTTCTAGGCCGGTAACGGGAGCCTACCTTCTTTGCAGCAGACGTTAGGCTTCCCACGGACAAAGGTCTGGTTAGTGTTACTTCTTATATTCTGTTCTATTGTTCTGTTTTCTATAGATTGGCCTATATCCTGTTTCTTTGTTGTGTCAATATAATGGGTGCATTTATTTTAACACGTGGTTCCTTGTATTTCTATTTTAGGTTTTAATTTTTAAATTGTTATTTATAGATATATATATATATATATATATATATATATATATATATATATATATATAACACGAGTTGAATAAACTTGATAAATAACATTTTTACTCATTAAAACTAACCTGTAAAATTGTCGTTATTATAAATTGTTTATTAATTAATGATGTTTCCGTTTCATTTCATTCACATGCTAAGTAAATCTTTCGCAACAGTTTCCTAGCAGCATGTGACCATAGGTGCACGGGTGAATGGTGACCTTATAGAGATATGGTATACTGGCAGGTATGAGAAGTTTTCTAGCTCGGTAAAGGGAGCCTACCTTTTTGCAGCAGACTTGGCAGCATCTTCGATATACTTATTCCATTCATGTTACCTAAGAATGTTAGGCCGAGGTGTTTAAACTTTTAACTCTCGGGAGGTGCTATCGGCCATGACGATCGGTAGTTGGAAATGTTTCTTATAGATGTTAAAGGAAAGGAGCTTTGTCTTGGTAGCATTAAATATGACCATCCATTTTTGAAAAGGAGCTTTGTCTTAGTAGCATTAAATGTGACCATCACTTTTTGAAAAGGAGCTTTGTCTTGGTAGCATTAAATGTGACCATCCATTTTTGAAAAGGGGCTTTGTCTTGGTAGCATTAAATGTGATCATCCATTTTTGAAAAGGAGGTTTGTCTTGCTAGCATTAAATGCGACCATCCATTTTTGAAAAGGAGGTTTGTCTAGGTAGTATTAAATGTGACCATCCATTTTTTAAAAGGAGCTTTGTCTTGGTAGCATTAAATGTGACCATCTATTTTTGAAAAGGAGGTTTGTCTTGCTAGCATTAAATGCGACCATCCATTTTTGAAAAGGAGGTTTGTCTAGGTAGTATTAAATGTGACCATCCATTTTTGAAAAGGAGGTTTGTCTTAGTAGCATTAAATGTGACCATCCAGCTTTGAAAAGGAGGTTTGTCTTGGTAGAATTAAATGTGACCATCCATTTTTGAAAAGGAGGTTTGTGTTGGTAGCATTAAATGTGACCATCCATTTTTGAAAAGGAGGTTTGTGTTGGTAGCATTAAATGTGACCATCCATTTTTGAAAAGGAGCTTTGTCTTGGTAGCATTAAATGTGACCATCCAGCTTTGAAAAGGAGCTTTGTCTTAGTAGCATTAAATGTGACCATCCATTTTTGAAAAGGTTTGTCTTGGTAACATTAAATGTGACCATCCATTTTTGAAAAGGAGCTTTGTCTTGGTAGCATTAAATGTAACCATCCATTTTTGAAAAGGAGCTTTGTCTTGGTAGCATTAAATTTGACCATTCAGTTTTGAAAAGGAGCTTTGTCTTGGTAGCATTAAATGTGACCATTCAGTTTTGAAAAGGAGCTTTGTCTTAGTAGCATTAAATGTGACCATCCATTTTTGAAAAGGAGCTTTGTCTTGGTAGCATTAAATGTGACCATCCATTTTTGAAAAGGAGCTTTATCTTGGTAGCATTAAATGTGACCATTCAGTTTTGAAAAGGAGCTTTGTCTTGGTAGCATTAAATGTGACCATTCAGTTTTGAAAAGGAGCTTTGTCTAGGTAGCAGTAAATGTAACCATCTATTTTTGAAAAGGAGCTTTGTCTTGGTAGCATTAAATGTAACCATCTATTTTTGAAAAGGAGCTTTGTCTTGGTAGCATTAAATGTGACCATCCATTTTTGAAAAGAAGCTTTGTCTTGGTAGCATTAAATGTGACCATCCATTTTTGAAAAGGAGCTTTGTCTTGGTAGCATTAAATGTGACCATCCATTTTTGAAAAGGAGCTTTGTCTTGGTAGCATTAAATGTGACCATCCATTTTTGAAAAAGAGGTTTGTCTTAGTAGCATTAAATGTTACCATCAATTTTTGAAAAGAAGCATTAAATGTAACCGCTGTTTTTTCATAGATATTTCAATTACGTTTCCAATCTGTATATAATGATTTGAGGTTTCGTACGAATAAGCAGGTGATATAAATATAAATAGAATGTTGTAGTTTTCATCAGTTCTTGCTTCTCTTCGCAACACTCGCTTTGTTGCTATTGCTACTGGTTGTTTTTGTTATTGCTAATGTTATTTGAGGTGTCGTATATGGAAGCAATAATGTAGAATATATTCACGAATATATTTTAGCAAAGAGTTTGTAAATGATGATGTTGGATAAATAAATACGCTATTTTCATTTAGTAAAATTGATTACCAAAATATGTTTCACGCTATTTTCATTTAGTAAAATTTATTACCAAAATATGTTCCGCGTAATTTTCATTTAGTAAAATGCATTACCAAAATATGTTCCGCGTAATTTTTATTTAGTAAACTGCATTACCAAAATATGTTTCGCGTAATTTTTATTTAGTAAAATGCATTACCAAAATATGTTCCGCGTAATTTTTATTTAGTAAAATGCATTACCAAAATATGTTTCGCGTAATTTTTATTTAGTAAAATGCATTACCAAAATATGTTTCGCGTAATTTTCATTTAGTAAAATGCATTACCAAAATATGTTTCGCGTAATTTTCATTTAGTAAAATGCATTACCAAAATATGTTTCGCGTAATTTTTATTTAGTAAAATGCATTACCAAAATATGTTTCGCGTAATTTTCATTTAGTAAAATGCATTACCAAAATATGTTTCGCGTAATTTTCATTTAGTAAAATGCATTACCAAAATATGTTTCGCGTAATTTTCATTTAGTAAAATGCATTACCAAAATATGTTTCGCGTAATTTTTATTTAGTAAAATGCATTACCAAAATATGTTTCGCGTAATTTTCATTTAGTAAAATGCATTACCAAAATATGTTTCGCGTAATTTTCATTTAGTAAAATGCATTACCAAAATATGTTTCGCGTAATTTTCATTTAGTAAAATGCATTACCAAAATATGTTTCGCGTAATTTTCATTTAGTAAAATGCATTACCAAAATATGTTTCGCGTAATTTTCATTTAGTAAAATGCATTACCAAAATATGTTTCGCGTAATTTTCATTTAGTAAAATGCATTACCAAAATATGTTTCGCGTAATTTTCATTTAGTAAAATGCATTACCAAAATATGTTTCGCGTAATTTTTATTTAGTAAAATGCATTACCAAAATATGTTTCGCGTAATTTATATTTACTAAAATACATTACAAAAATGTTTCGCGTGATTTTAATTTAGTAAAATACATTACCTATGCTGTAAGCCCACCAACCTGAACAACCTGCATCATCTCACTGGCATTGCCCCTTCAGATGTGAGACGGGAAGTTGCCAGCCGAGTAGAGATCACAAAGGCTGACAGTGATGAACGCCATCTTCTACATGAACGTGAACCAACGGCCCAACGACTGAAGTTAATGAGAAGCTTCCCCAGCCATGTCGAACCCCTAACAACATCTCAGGAAGAGACCAGACTACAGCTGTGGATCAGACGGCTAGAAGATGCCTCCCTCATGCTTCTGCGGAACTCCCTTCCGGTCCAGAGGCACCCTGGCTCCAGTGGAAAACACTACACCGCCTGAGAACGGGAATGGGACAATCAAAAGTTGTTATGAATAGATGGGGCTACAAAACTGACCCAACCATCTGTAATTGTGAAGAGGAGGACCATCCGATGCAATACTGCCTGGTCTGCCCCCGACTGCCTAACCGGTGTAGCTTGAAAGATCTTGCAGAGTACAACACTATTGCAAAATGTGGGAAACTGTCTTATGACAATATGCTTCAAAGACACGCAAAGAAGAAGAAGAAGAAGAAGAAGAAGAAGAAGAAGAAGAAGAAGAAAAGAAGAAGAAGAAGGAAAAAAGAAGAAGAAGAAGAAGAAAAAGAAGAAGAAGAAGAAGAAGAAGAAAAAAGAAGAAGAAAAAAGAAGAAGAAGAAGAAGAAGAAGAAGAAGAAGAAGAAAGAAACAAAGAAAGAAAGAAGAAGAAATCTCCACACAAACATAATTCAACCAAATAATGAGTATTGATTTACTCCTCTCTAGGAGTTAGGCACAAGGCCAGTTTTATCTTACTCCCACAAGTAAGATGTGACCCAAGGTCGGGTCGGGAAAGTGGGGTTTAAAAATTGCCTGGGCAGCCCCGTCGGCATTCCCCGGTAGAGGCGCCTCAGGCAGTAAGCAATAAACTTACTCCTCCCCAAAGAGGGGAGGCGAAGCCTGGGGGGTGGACCTCCTAGAACTGCACAGGACAGACCCATAGACCGGCGTAAATCAAGCCCCGAAGGCCAAGACAATACCAGTCTATGGGGTGCAGTATCCATCGGAACAGATACTACACTTTGATCTTAGCCAAAAATGAGTAGCTGACGTACTCACAGATATTTAACATTTGTATATTATTTACAAACTAGGAGTTCAACTACGTGAATCACTCACTGGTAAAACTGGTGGTGTTCCCTGGAATCCAAGTGATAGAATCTCCCCACACTTCTCGTAGTCTGTGCGTCTTTTCATCAGCATCGCAATCTATTCCGTGTTCTCTAAACAGCCGTTTACTCTCACATTCTCATTAATAACGGCCGGTAGCATTCTCTGGAATCTGAGTGAAATGAAGCTTACCCGAAATCACAGTGATCTCCATACTTTTATAACCGAGGTGTGGATGGTGCTATCACTTTACTGACTTTTCATCTTCAAAGATCCTCTGAAACGACTCTCTATGGTTTTAGAGTGGATGTCAGAATTTCTCTAGTATATCTGCTTAAGCATTCTCAGTTCCTTTGGGTTCATCATTATTTTCATCATCAGCAGCATCAGCAGCAGCAGCAGCAGTACTAGTAGTAGTAGTAGTAGTAGTAGTAGTAGTAGTAGTAGTAGTAGTAGATTTGGTTAATTAATTCCTATTTCAGTCACGTAAAGTATTTCGAGTTGAGCGAACACACACTCGTGCCGGGTTATTTTCTTCTTTTTCACCGACAACAGAGAAGACGTTCGCTCTTAGTATCAGCAGCAGCAGTGCCTTTTTTTTTCTTCCCTTCAACAACGAAAGACAAACCGACAACAGTTCAAAACAAGAGATAAACCGGCCACCGTCCAAAATACACGGGAACGACGTGGCGTCCGAAAAAAACGATCTCTCTCCTCGAGCAAAAAAGCTCACTCCGTTTGTTCAGCTATTTCGGACTGCCAAAGGCACCTATTTCGCATAATCGCGACCCTCGCATCGCAATTCCAACGGTTCCGGGTTCGCTCCCGCGTGCAGCCACTGTTTCCTTGCAGCGGACGCATGCGATTCGTGGTCGCTTATTCCTTTGGTCTCTCGGCACCGTCACCATAAGAAGTAGTAATAGCAGTAGTAGCAGTAGTAGCAGCAGTAGTAGCAGCAGTAGTAGCAGCAGTAGCAGCAGTAGTAGTAGTAGTAGTAGTAGTAGTAGTAGTAAACGAGTTCTTACAAAGGTAGATCTATTTGTATAATTTCGATTCTTCGGACTACTGTTCTCATCTTGAGTGTTATTCTCACAACGTTTCGGCCGATGTAGCATCCGGCCTTCTTCAGGTGCGCCTTGTCGAACTCGGGAATCTTTCTGTCGAACTCGGGAATCTGCAGAAGGTCGGAGGTTACATCGGCCGAAACGTTGTGAGAGTAACACTTAAGATGAGAACAGTAGTCCGAATAATCAAAATTATACACATTATCAATCCTCATCTACTAGTAGTAGTAGTAGTAGTAGTAGTAGTAGTAGTAGTAGTAGTAGTAGTAGCAGCAGTAGTAGTAGTGTGGAAAAACGAGTTCTTACAAAAGTAGATCTATTTGTATAATTTCGATTCTTCTGACTACTGTTCTCATCTTGAGTGTTATAATCACAACGTTTCGGCCGCTGTAACCTCCGGCTTTCTCCAGGTGTATCTTTTCGAACTCGGGAATCAAGGAGCTGTGGCGCAGTGGATATAGTACTAAGTAAAATTCAGTTCTAAGTGATAGTCATCTGAAGGTTGAAGGTTCAATCCTCGGTGCGGGCGATACGAAGAATTGCGAATTACTGAAGACTTCTCCCAGTCATGGCTGACAGAACGAGACTATGAGACACCCGTCGATTTAATAAAGGGTTCCGCTCGAAATTCCGTCCAGATCCCCGAGTTCGACAGAAATATTCTCGAGTTCGAAAAGATACCGCTGAAGAAGGCCGGAGGTTACAGCGGCCGAAACGTTGTGATGATAACACTCAAGATGAGATCAGTAGTCCGAATAATCGAAATTATACAAATGATCAATCCTCATCTCAAAAAATCAGAAACGTAGATCTATTTATTTCTTCCTTTCTATACAGACGTAGCATCCCTGGCAAGAAAACAGGAAACAAACCAATCGATGGTTACGAAAGGAGTCGGAAAATAGGTTACAACATTTTTAACTATTTTTTTTTTTTTTTTACATTTTTTCTTTCGAAGGGTTAACAAAATATTAGTTCAATCAATAAAGACTTGTACATTTCTCAAATGATGGCGATGTTGAGTTGATGGGAAACGCTTCACTTTTTCCCCGAACGTTTACGCGAATGGGGAATCGATTCACAGATCAATAGAAATCGCTTGCGCACGTTATTTGATTAGTAAAAGTTCGTCAGCAAATTGTATTTTTCTGACTGTACCAATAGAGCAAATCCATCGCAAATTGCATTTTCTGAATATTTGAAAATATACTTGATTTGATTTCAATTGCAAGCGAAGCATATTATGATACGTATAACGACACGCGGGAAATATAATGCAATCTATTAATATAATTAACTAGGTTGTCGCACTATTATAAAGTTCTCATATTTATGGGTTAGGGTTAGGGTTAGGGTTGGGGTTGGGGTTGGGGTTGGGGTTGGGGTTAGGGTTGGAGTTAGGGTTAGGGTTAGATTAGAGATTAGGGTTAGAGTTAGGGTAAAAATTGGTGTTAGGGTTAGGGTTCGGGTTAAGGGAAAGATTAGGGTTAGGGTTAGGGTTAGAGTTAGGGTTAGGTTTAGAATAAAGATTAGGGTTAGGTTAGAGTTAGGGTTAGGGGAAAGATTAGAGTTAGGGTTAGGGTTAGGGTTAGGGTTAGGGTTAGGGAAAGAGTAGGGTTCGGGTTAGGGTTAGGGTTAGGGTTAGGGGAAAGATTAGGGTTAGGGTTAGGGTTAGGGTTGGGGGTAGGGTTAGGGTTAGGGTTAGGGTTAGGGGAAAGATTAGGGTTAGGGTTATGGTTAGAGTTAGGGTTAGGGTTGGGGGTTGGGGTTAGGGTTAGGGTTAGGGTTAGGGTTAGGGGAAAGATTAGGGTTAGAGTTATGGTTAGAGTTAGGGTTAGGGTTGGGGTTAGGGTTAGGGTTAGGGTTAGGGTTAGGGTTAGGGGAAAGATTAGGGTTAGGGTTATGGTTAGAGTTAGGGTTAGGGTTGGGGGTTGGGGTTAGGGTTAGGGTTAGGGTTAGGGTTAGGGGAAAGATTAGGGTTAGAGTTATGGTTAGAGTTAGGGTTAGGGTTGAGGGTAGGGTTAGGGTTAGGGTTAGGGTTAGGGGAAAGATTAGGGTTAGGGTTAGGGTTATGGTTAGAGTTAGGGTTAGGGTTAGAGTTAGGATTAGGGTTAGGGTTAGGGTTAGAGTTAGGGTTAGGGGAAAGATTAGGGGAAAGATTAGGGTTAGGGTTAGAGTTAGAGTTAGGGGAAAGATTAGGATTAGAGTTAGGGTTAGGGTGAACTGAATTACGTCCGCCGACCCACTTACAGTTTATGTTTTGTCTTTTTTGCGTTCGACGTTGAGGAGTTTTTGATTTGAATATTTGCTGAGACTATGAGCAATGGAAACATGGTTATCGTCACAGAGTTCAGTAGAACTTTACGAATTTGTGTTAGAATTATAGAAATAATGGCTAACAGATGAAACGGACACTGAGCCAAATATCTTTCATATTTAATGAAAGCGTATTGAACAAAGAATCGCTACCTAAAAACACATATCTGTGAGTGCAAGTTGTCTTGATTCGGTTCGCTTTTGATCTTGAGAAGTTGATTTACTGTTGTGAAGTTGTTCCACAGTAAATAATAAATAAAGGAAGTCAAGTCGAGGGTTGGTTTAACAAGTGTATTAACAAAGTAAGAAAGTAACTAGCTCTTGGCTAGACAGTTACAAGGTGGTGCTTTGTCTTCTGGTGACTCGCACTATTTATAGTGATAACCGGTGTAGTTTCTCCTGTGTAAGAACGGCCGGTGTAACATTTACATATTATTGATATACCTTTGTGGCACGTTAAATTTATTTCTAACGTCAAACAAAATGAAGTTACACATCTCAAACCCAGTTATATGCGAATCAGTTCACTGTATACATTTACTTGAACACAAGTTGCCATTTTATCCGTGACAAAAAGGGAATTTCAAATCCTTACACCTTTTGATGATATTACTGCGTAAATGATATGATTTTGAAATAGACAATCACATAGTCCGCGATGATACGGCAATTACGCGCACCCAGAATCCTAATTTTTCAACAGAGCTACATCAATGAAGGTAAGAGTGTAATTTGTCGTATAAAATCGTCAAAAGATATTATACCTTATATAGGCAATATGTCCTTCCTTCACAACATAGCAAGGTGTGGCACATATATATATATATATATATATATATATATATATATATATATATATATGTATATATATATATATATATATATATATATATATATATATATATATATATATATATATATAGAATTCCCATACTATCATTGGATTGGAATGGTAACTTGTGAGCGGTTTCTTGAATGATTTAGTTCTTTTGTTTTCTTGTGGGGGGGATTTATTCATCATTGTACCGGCCGACGTGAAAGTGTATTATCGCACATTGTTCCGGTTTTATGGTTTTATTGAATGTATTTGGGACCGATTATTTGCTTGTTGGCTTGGTGGAAGAAATAATGCACGAGCTACTTTTCTAGGACTTTCTTTTTTTTGTTTTTATCGTTGTTCTTCCTTGCTTTTTAAATTTGACTTTTACTTTTATTTTTATTTTTATTTTTATTTTTTTTCCTCTTCTCTTCTTAAGTGACCTGAACTATTACAACGCCACATTGTGTTTTGTCGGCAGTTGAAACCAGTATTCCAGACATTTAATTTCCCTGATGATCTGCCAAGCAAGTAACTGCTTGGTAGTGAAACACGTGTAGGAAAAAACATTTAATTTGAATAAATAGTATTTGTAAGAAAAAATATCTTTAATGGTGATCATTGGTGTCCTGAAAGGAATGCTTTGGTAAGCCTTCATAAAATCACATATATATATATATATATATATATATATATATATATATATATATATATATATATATATATATATATATATAGATAGATAGATAGATAGATAGATAGATAGATAGTCTAAAGAAGCTTTGAGTTATTTTAAACAAAAAGACAAAAAGAAAAAAAAAAGGAAAATGCAGTTTAAATTCCCAGAGAAACTAACTAAATCCAAAATAGTGTAGACTTAACATTTGTTGGACAATTCATAAATAAATAATATATAATAGTAAGTAAATAAAATAAAAAGGGGGATTAAGTATCTAACAGTGAAACAAAAGCAGGGGACCTTAACGTAAGCATCTAATATTAACACGGGGATCTTCAGCTGTTTACCATGTAACTGTTTCGGAGATTTAAAAACAGGACAGTTATATGCATGGCTCTCCAATGGTACAGATAAAACTACCATTTCCCCAATAATCAAGTGTCGAAATAATTCAGCTTAAAATGTTACTTATATATACATAAATAATTAATAATAAAATAATAATAATAATAATAATAATAATATACTACCCTTAAGACTACATATATGTATATATATGTGTGTGTGTATCTGTGTGTGTATGTGTGTGTGTGTGTGTGTTTTGAAGGTTTACCAAAACATTTCGTTCATGAAATCATTCATCACAATAAAAAACTTTTTTTCTTTTCAAAGTTTATTTATTTATCAGATTTTTTAAATTTAAAGAGTTTATTCCCTACACGTGTTTCTCTACTCAAGCAGGTTCTTGCTTGGCAGTTCGTCGGGGAATTATATACCTGGAATAAGAATTTCAACAACTGGCAATGCTCAATGTGGTGTTGCCCTAATGCATAATAGCAACCATACTGTGAAAAATCTCTTGAACCACTTTCTTAAGAGGCTTTTTTTTAATTTTTTTCTTCTGTTTTCTTCTTAAATGGCCTCAATTAGGGCAACACCACATTGAGCATTGCCAGTTGTTGGGGTTCTTATCCCAGTTATATAATTCCCCTGATGAACTGCCAAGCAAAAACCTGCTTGAGTAGAGAAACACGTGTAGGGAATAAACTTGAAAAATCTGATAAATAAATAAACTTCGAAAGGAAAAAAGTCTTTTGTTCTGATGAATGATATCATGAACGAAATGTTTTGGTAAACCTTCACAAAAACACATATAAATGCTCTGTACCCTGTAACCGAGTATCATCGAGCTTATTTTTATTGGGCTAATCCCGGTATTCACTGAATAAACTATCTTCTAAGTGGAAAATATATATATATATATATATATATATATATATATAACATCCAATGAATTAAAACATTACAATTGTTCCAAGAATTAGAACATCAAGACACGTATGGCGTACGATCGTTTCCAAAACAGTTTGGAAATACGTTATTTTATTTTATGTTATAAATTAGTAAAGCTAGTTCAAAACGTCTTCATCAGCGCCTTTAGCAATACGTCTTACAGAAAGTCAGAAAAAAATGTTAAACTCGTTGTAGAGAAACATTCATTGACAGAAAGAGTAACCGGTTGAAATGTTGGTAGTATAGGGGGAGAAGGGGGAACAACACAATGGTACCTATAAACTATTTCATGTATCCACATAAAATATTATAAGGTAAATATAATGTTTTATGTATCAATTTTCAGTATTTACTTCAACAGTGTTTGATACATAAGTAGAGCTAGGTATATATATATATATATATATATATATATATATATATATATATATATATATATATATATATATATATATATATATATATATATATATATATATATATTCCATGATAAATGTAAGTATACTGAAATCATATGCCCTTATAGGGTTAAGATAAAAATTCATATACACTAAATGTACAAAAGCAAGGGATTTGTCATTAAGGGTATGACTTCATATCAACCAAACCATTTCATTATCACATCACTACAGTATAAATCTCTATGCGTGAGTGGATGAAGTGTGTGAGGTGCGCTGAAGAAAAATTCCTACCAGTAAAATACATAGCCCTGTTGTGCTTGCATATCCTTAATGACAATAAAAGTGTAAAAATTTGGGAATTTCCTTGCTTTTGTACATTTAGTGTATATGAATTTTCATCTTAACCCTATTAAGGGCATATGATTTCAGTATACTGGTATTTTTCATGGAAGGTCACTACTTTTGTAAATACTATGCCTTAATATAATGGTCATTTTTAAGTTTTTTTTTAATTTTCTGGAAAACTAAGGTATATGGTAAACTGAAATTAAAATGCCATTAACTAGACCCTAGAACCTCTATCTCTGCCAAATATCAGCTGAATCCATCAAATAGTTGATGAGATACAGGCTGGCACATACGTACGTACGTACGTACGTACGTACGTACGGATAACACAAAATCATGCCTGACCTTTCTGGATCTCTGGGTTGCCTTGACTAATGATGCTGAAATTCTACACACTTATAGAACCTATCAAAAAAAAATTGTACAAAGTTTTAACTAATTTGGTTTATTGGATTTTGAGTTATGATTGATCAAAGAAATGAGATTTCTAGCATAGGCCGTTTTTGGAGTCTATTAAGGGATAGAGCGCTTTCGCGCCTACCTTGATATATATATATATATATATATATATATATATATATATATATATATATATATATATATATATATATATATATGTGTGTATATTCAATATTTTTATGTAATTATATACCATAACAATGTTATAAAGGACAGATTAACTTCATTTCAGAAAACGTCTTTCTTATTCAGCATACAATTGTTTCGGCTAACACTAAGATATTTGTAAAATGCTCCTGTCTCTTGTACCTCATTGTAATACAGCTTCGAGAGAGGAAGTAGTAGCCACTACTGGGAGTGCAGAACCAAGATCCGGGCTGAGAGAAGTCGGTGGCAGGGAGTGAATTGTCTTGGTATGGCTATCTTCAGTGCTACAAAACAAAGCAAAAACGAAAATAATAAACACGAAAAACTGTGCTCATTATCAACATATTCAACTCTCAGATAAATCTAATCCCAAAATAAGAATCGATAATCAATTGATGGCAATTTAAGTGTTTGCTGTTGGCTTTGTGTGTGCGTATATCAAATAATCAATCGATATTTCATGTCTTGATCTGCTCTTTTTGTTTCGTTGATCGTTCAGTTGTATCAGTTCTGCGGCAGACAATTGGCATGAAGCCAACATTTGCCGACACTCCGTTTATCTGTACGGTTTTTTTATGTAAGATGAGCCGTTGCTTCGGCTCATCTTACATCATCTTACATCAGGTTAGATGAGCCGTTGCATCGGCTCATCTAACTTGATCTTACATCAGGTAAGATGAGCCGTTGCATCGGCTCATCTAACCTGATCTTACATCAGGTTAGATGAGCCGTTGCATCGGCTCATCTAACCTGATCTTACATCAGGTAAGATGAGTCGTTGCATCGGCTCATCTAACCTGATCTTACATCAGATTAGATGAGCCGATGCATCGGCTCATCTAACCTGATCTCACGAGCACTGTTGCTATGTTGACTTTTAAAAACAACACTCGTGAAACATGAACTGGGACGAGAAACTAGAATTAATCATTTCCGATGAACTCGTCACCTCTCCAAAATAAGTTGCATCAAGATTTTTCATGTGGAAATCGCTCCAGACACGGCATGAAGCCACTTGATCTAAGGAGCTAACAAGTACGAAATATGATCATCGCAAAGACAGATGCTTATTGGCCTTAGTCTTGAAAAGACCAAGGCTATAGGTAGGAAGAAAACAGTCAGCAGGAAGAGAGTTCCACAAGCCTGCGGTTCTTCGAAAGAAGCTACTGGAATAGGAAGCTGTATTACAATGAGGTATCAAAACAGCGAATTGATGGAGACCACTAGACCAACGAGTCAAACGAGCTGGAACAAAAGAAGCACGGAATAAATCATATATATATATATATATATATATATATATATATATATACATATATATATATATATATATATATATATATATACATATAAATATATATACATATATATATAATATATATATAAATATATATATATAAATATATATATATACAAATAAATATATATATACATATATATATATAAATATATATATATACATATAAATATATATATACACATATATACAGGGTGGGCAAAAATAAGGGTCCTATTTTTAAAAATTCATAACTTTTTTATTTATTGATTTTTTTTTTTTTTTTTTTAGAATAAGTAAAGGACCACTTCCGAAGCAAGCATGAGCCGTATTAGCCCTAAGGAACGTACCCTCATTTAGAAAACATTATTTTTGCTTAAAAAACTCAAAACCGTGTAAAAAACAATACTTTAGTTTTTGTAAGTTTTAAGAAGTGTTTTTCGGCTAAAATTTGTTTTGTTTATTTCAAAAAATCTCGGAAGGGTCAGTCTACACACACATAAAGTTTGGTGAGTTTAACTTTTATTTTGTGGAAGTTATTCAAATTCAAGTTATTCAAATTTAAAGATAGGACCCTTATTTTGGCCCACCCTGTATATATATATATATATATATATATATATATATATATATATATATATATATATATATATATATATATTATGTGCATTCCAATGATCAAAGGAAAAATCAATCTATAGCCATACCTTTCATCGTATCTTCAAATTTCTTAATCTGTCGCCAATCACCACAACCCTAACCCTAACCCCTGTACTTTCAATATTCGGGAATACCTATAGTTCCTTTTTCTCCCACCGACAAACAAAATTTTAAAAATTTAATATATTTGAAACTGTAGTTTTTATTCTTTTATTTTTTGTTCATTTTTCTAAATCCAATGTAAAGCTTCTATTAAAATAATAAAGAAAATCCTTCGCTTTAAAATGAAGACAAATGTATATTTGCTTCTAAGTTGGTGTATATACCCCGTGCCGATGAAGAGACTCGATATTAATAAAAATCAAAATCGTCTCTGAAACAATCGTACACAAAGTATTGTTAACTTTTTATTAACTAAGGTTTTATATTTAATAGCATCAGTAAATAGGAAGTAGACAGAGTAACTATGAGATTTTATGGCGTAATTATATTGGAGAAAGATTATCGAAGATTTTCCGTTGCGTACAAGTTTGTTAAATCCTAGAAGTTTTAATCCCATTTAGTTATTTCCTTGGCAATATTCAATTTTAATAATAAGATATCATTCTTTGAAAAGCCTGGTTTAAGGAAAGAAAAAACAAACATGCTTTTATTGAATACAAGCTTGTTAAATCTTAGAAGTTTTACTCCAATTTAGTTATTTCCTTAGCAATATTCAATTCTGATGATAAGATACCATTCTTTGAAAAGCCTGGTTTAAGGAGAAAACAAACAAACATGCTTTTATTGAATACACCTTGCATTGAACAACTGAAGAAATATGTCATTCTTACATTTTTTATTTCTCTTTTTTCATTTCTCTCCCTTCCCCCCTCTCTCTCCCTCTCATATATATATATATATATATATATATATATATATATATATATATATATATATATATATATATATACATATATATATATCAGTGTTTTTTTAATTTTACTCCTAGTTTAGAAATCCCTCCCTCGTTTTTTTCCACTTTGACTATTGTGGTCGGTCCTCTACCGGGTTTTCGGCCTTTCTCTCGCTCTTTTCTATTGCCCCGGGGTCCATTCTGTCGCTATATATATCCCCCTGTTGTATGTATATATATATATATATATATATATATATATATATATATATATATATATATAGGAAATGAAAAAGGAAAAGCCAAAAGATGTATTTTTTATATATTCGTCAACGTTTTCGTCTTTATTTGTAAGACTTCTTCAGGATGATAATTTTAAGAAAAATGTCATGCAAGTACATAGAAATATTGGGTTGACATGATGGGTTAATGAGAAGAAGTAGTAGCAACTACTGAGAGCGCAGGACCAAGGTCCGGGCTGAGAGAAGTCGGTGGCAGGGAGTGAAATGAATGTGGATGGCCGTGAGTGAAAACGTGGAGGGGTGGGAGTGTTAGTGAATTGGTTTTAGGGTGGGAGAGAGGGGAGGGGTGCTGAAGTTTTTGTTGTGGTGAGGTGTAGCATGGATTTTGAGGGGCTGGGGAAAGAGGAGGGGAGGGGGAAGCTCTGTGTCTTTGGTGTGTAGGTGGTATCATATATATATATATATATATACACGTAGTTTTGTTATTGTCTTTACTGGCGACAGAACAGTGGTGTCCTTTAGTATATTTCTACTTTCTACGTGGTCAAAATGTAAAATATTAAATAACCTTGGGTCATACTGTATACTATCCGTTGAACTAAACAACTGATTTAAGATGAGTAATTATCACGCCAGGTAGTATGAAATATGATAAGCCGCAATATTAATTGCGGCTGGTCATAATGAAGCGTATCATATCTATTAGCGGGCGGCTATCTATTAGTGGACGGCTATCTATCCTTCCTAGTGATGGGGAGAACCTGAATATAAAATTGTACAAAAAAAGAAGCTTCACTTATTTCAAATGTACATATTGTTGTTTGTTTCATTCAACGACGGATCAAACGAGAAATGCAGACAGAGAACCTCTTCTTTATCTTATAAATCATTTACTTGATACCTAATAACAATGTATTTCTTACGTTTACAAAAAGTCTGGCCGACGGACAGACAGACAGACAGACAGACAGACAGACAGAGAACCTCTTCGTTATCTTATAAGTCATTTACTTGATACCCAATCACAATGTATTTCTTACGTTTACAAACATTCTGGCTGACGGACGAGATATATGTCAAAAGAGGTCAGTGACAGAGAAAAGCTAACAAAGGTTTTTGGAAAAATAGAAAAACTGAAACATGAAATAAATCAGATTAATTATAGAGAGTGTAGTTATTCAATTATTGATAAGGATTTATTTTAATAATGTCATTCTTTACCTTGGTGGATGTCCAAGATTTATCTATTATCAATGTTCTGAACTTCTTTACTAACTCAACGTTTACCAGATAAAAGATTTTAGTTTGTTGACTCTTGGTCCAATGTTAATTTGGTACTCATGCAGATTAGGACACAAACTAAAAATCGACTTGGCGTCGGTAGTTTCCGGATATTTACGTAGACAGCTGGAAAATGCCGAAGCACTTATCCAATCAGAATGCGAGAAAATAAGCAGACAAAAAGTTAACATCTTAATTGATTGAATCGCGAAATTCATTAATTGAAAATATCTTGATCAAAGCAATAATGAATTT